>SCDS01000585.1:0-29595 GCA_004149465.1 Drosophila nigromelanica
GCCACTTACCGCCGCTGCTGATGGCGCTGTCTATGAATTTGGCTGCCACGTAGAAGTAACGGGATATATCTGTCGTTGGCGCATCGATCATCGGGAAGCCCATATATCTAAAAAGGCAATCCTTATGTTGGCGTCTGAACACACACACAAATATATGTTTCGAGCAACACAACAACAATGGCCCACAGTGAAATGTGACAAGGTGATTTGTATGAAATGCGTGTGCGTGTGTGCGTGCGTGTGTGTGTGTGTGTGTGAGTGTGTGTACGCATACATATATACAAGAAATGGTGTGCGGTGGAGTAAATAAAAAATAGAAAAATTTTTTGTTGATCAAAATTTGGATTGATTTTTGCAATAAATCAAAATGCCAAAATCGATATAGCGAAAAAATCGATAAAAATATGTACGTAATGTACGTGATCATGATCCCTCTCGGCTGCTCTTTATCACTCCCTCTCACTCTCACCTAATGCTGGGCATATCCCGATAGTAACTGTGGCCAGTGTCCACCTGGCCATAACGACAGCCCTCCGCGGCATTCAGCACGTGCGTAATCCCCATCATTCTCAAATACGTTTTGTTCTTGGCCGCCGCGCTGAAAAGGAGGATAATGAGATGGCCATTAATCGGGTATAAGGAAAGGGAGGCGGCGAGAGAGCTGCACTTACGCATCGCCAATATAAATGCCCGGATAGACTTCATCACAGTCAACATCGTGTATGGCGCACTCGGCGCGTCTCAGGCCCGGCAATGTCCGGCAGGGGGCCATCGAGTAATGGAGAACGCGCTGCAGCTGGCGTCCTGTGGTCTGTTCGGAGGTTTCCAGGCGGCTGGGCGACTGCAAGCAAATAGTTCATTAACATTTCGATTAATAATTACATATTATTATTGTAGAAAAACAAACGATTTAAAAATACTGTCAACTATTGTCATGCATTAGTTAGTTGGTACTTGGTATCAAAACGCTGGAATGACCTTAATTCAAGATGTCGATTAATGCTTAGATTTGTTAGTAATAATTTCACACATGTTAGATATATATATATTTAATATACACTCATATCTGAAACCTTCAGATTATATATAAATCTTATATAGCCCCCAGCATGATATTTGATTCCAAAAGTTAAAGATAGTGTATATTTATAATCGTTGCATATGAAATGTATAAACTAAAAATTAAACTGAATTAAGGCATATTTATTTAAGTCGGATATCAGATATGCCCCATTCGTCGAAATATATATATATATATATCTCAATAAATGATTGAAATATTAGACTAATAGAATATTATATTAAGAAATAAAACAAAAATTGGCTTTTGTAGAAAATGTTTTCAAAATAATTCTGCCAATAAAGTACAACACATAAAGTTATAGCTATTCCTATAGATCTTTTAATAATAAGTAATACTGTTATCGTTTTATATATACATTTTGTAAAAATATTTCATTTAAAAATACCATCCAGTTTTATAGTTTCAACTGTTCGGATCTTCAAAAATCAAAGAGTACAACAAATAAATGAAATCCATATATTACATGCTGTAAATATAAGTGAAACACCAAGCATATTTAAAAGACATTCTCACAACAACAACAACGAAACAAGCAAAAACATAAATATGACAATAAACTGAAATATTGAAGCATCTCGCATCTCAAGTGCGATAAATATGGTTGTGACAGAGAACTGCCGTCATTTGGGCTCATGTGTCGAATTCTGTGAGCTCGTTTGGGGAATTACAGAATTGCGCGCTGCGGAAATGTAAATTTGTGTATATTTTGGCAGTTGAAATTATTTATGGGCATCAAGTTCAGCCTAGGCGACAATTGCGCCCGGGCCATTGTTGGCAAAAGCTCTGCCAGCAAATTGATGGCAAAGGCGAAGGTCGAGCCTGCTCCGGGCCGCGTCCTTGCTGCCGCTCGTTTCTCAATTTCAGGGACAGTGGCCAAAGTCAATGGGAAAGTGAAACTTGTTGTATTTTTTCCCCCATTTTTCTTTATTTATTTTTTTTTTTTTTTTTTAGTTTTTGCCTTAGTTTTGCTTATCGGTTGTCTGCTTTGCCATAACATATTCAAATAAAATCAGCGACATCGAGTCGCCGAGAAGAACTGTGAATAGCGAGGGTGGTGGGTGGTGGGTGGTGGGTGGACGGGGGGCCAGGCAGTAGCAGTCTCAGTGACAGTGACAGTGGGAGGGGAGCGATAGAGAAGGGGCGCAACGCTTCTCAATTTTCCTCTTCTTCTTCTGCTTGTTATTGTTATTTGTCATAAACTTTTACTTTTTGCCGCGGCATTCGACCCTGAATAGAACAGAAGCCAAAAGCAAAAACGAAATCATCAGAGCAAAAGTTCTTTCACTTTTCGGTTGGATTTTGATCTATTGTGACTGATCTATGGCATATGAAAATACATATGTACATACATATAAGCGAAAAGACAAGACATGACAATATATATGTATATATATGACAATGTACATATACATATCTGTTTTCAAACATTTGCATATCTCTGAAGCTTATTTATACACAATATTAAAATGTTATTCGTTTAAACACAAGATTTATGAGCACACAGCAAAAAAACGTTGTATCTATGGAACATTTATCTTGAATTAGATTTTCCCAAGGCCTATTGTTGGGTTTTTTTTTTTTTAATTTAACTTTGGTTAAGCAAGATTTAGTTTCAGGCGGCAATGCTCATTAATAAGCGTTATTGTATGCTATTAGAGCAGAAAAAGATTTTTGTTGGCTAATGCACAGCTCTGCAAGACGATGTTATGCACATAACAAACGACATTTTACAACACTGGTCACATGCAGCGCATTATGATCTCAGACAAACCTGATAATAGTGTGGACTATATCTATCGCCAATGCTGCTGCTGTATCTGTCGGTAGATAGCTGCAAAAGTGATGAATATCAAGGGTAAATTATAATCAAAACTGTGTTGCAAAATAAAAATTGATAAGAGATAAAGTTATTTATAGTATGCATAACAAATAAAGAACTTACAGATTATTTTACTGATAAAACACCTTATAAACTTTTTTTTTTAAATTTTTTTCAATTTGTTTTAACAGAAGAACTCCTTTCTTTCATAAACAATTTTTGGAAATGTGAAATGGGAAAAAAGAAAACTTACAGATTATTTTACTGATAAAACACTTTATAAACTACTTTCTTTCATAACCAATTTTTGGAAATGTGAAATGGAAAACAATTGTATTTAAATTGTTCTTTATAATACATTTTTTTCTAAACACCTTTAAACGTTCTCGTGTACTAAAATTAAATTTGTCTAAAAATTGGAATAAAATTCAATATGTATACTAGTTGTTAAATAGTTGTTATTTCCAGTTCCCCATACAAGACGGATTATAAATTTGATGCAGTTTAAAAATGAGAGAAAGTAAATAAAAACACATCCGCAAATAACTTCTGTAAAAAAGCGTATTTAAATTTAGCAAATACATCGAGCTTAACAAGTGAGTATCTAATTACGAGTACAGCTAGAAAAAAAAAAGAATGGGAAACTTTCCTAAATTTAATGATGGTATCAAATTGTAACTTGATAAAAATTAAAAAAAAAAATAATGAAAGAAAAGAAGCATTGTCTGATCAGAACAAGTTGGCTAGGCAACAGACTACGTAGTTATTGCCAGCTATATATAGATTAATTCTGGAGAATGCGTTGTTGTTTATATATTTATATATGTACATATATATATTTTCTTATATATGCGTATTTGAAATATAATATAAAAGTTTTCTTTGAGGCCAAATTGCAGGTGGCTGTCAGAGCCAAAATGTGGGAGGTGTGACCAGGGAGCGTTGTTGTTGGATAGGAAGATGAGACAAAACTGAAGCATTCGCCTTCAGGTGCACAAAAAGGCGTTGGCGTTGATGTTGTTGACGTTGATGTACCGCAGTCGCCACCAAACCCAACGCAACCCAACTGCCGTTGTCTGCTGGCAGACATGTGGAAGCTGCCACAGCACAGTTCGCTTTGATCAGATCGTCTCTGTTTGCTTTGGCAGCCACTGGCCAGTGGCCAGTGGGTCACTCGACAGCCACCATGGGCGTCTCCCAGGCAATTAGTGCGCAAACCCGCGGTGCGCCACATACTTTTACTGGGTCACAGCCCCCATGGGTCAACTGAAACGTTTGTGTGCAGCATAAATTATCGCTTGAAATAGTTTTTTGAAACACTTCGGGGCACAGGAATTATGTTAAATTTATGGCTGCTGTGCGGAATCTTTATTCAAACATAGTTCGCATACATTTATTTTATCTATAACAAATATTTGTAAGCGATAATAAAAAAAAGAAATACAAAAATTGTTTGCAGAGCTAAATTTATCCTAAATTTATTTGTTTTTAAATTGAATTTTTTTTTACACTTTTCGTTATGTGAAAAAAGTATATTGAGTAAGTTGAATATCGGTTTGAATATAATGTTTTTTGGTACTCTTGAAGCTAAAGACTTGAAACTAGCAAATAAAGTTTTCAAATTTTTTTGATATAATATGATTTGAAAACATCCATATATGTTCCTCAGTTAAAAACTAAATACATAAAGGTTTGCAGATTGCAAATAAAATACTGTAAATATCAGGAAATTCATTTATCCATATCTTCCAAAATTAGAGAGCTAAAATCAATATTTTTCCAAAATAACAATAACAATTGAGACAACTTTCGACAGTTTTAAACAGTTGTCTTTTTTTTACTGTGAACAGGAATCGTCTAGTCGGTTACACCCGATTGCAACAGTGTTGTTTTCAATATAGAATGGCAACCCAACGTTTTTTATTTATTTTAAATGCAAAGTCATTTACAAATAATTTAATTTTCACCGCCCAAAACGTTTTCTTTACCCTTTTTGGCCACCCTTAACAAGAATCGAACTTCATCTCATTCCAAACTAATTCCGTCTCATTCCACTGTTCGTTTTCGAAGCAATCTAGTCACAAAAATTCTGTTTGTTTTACCTCCGCACACAAGTTTACAACATTTGTGGAAAATTGGCAATGGAACTTATTTAGTTGACCCATTGAGCAAATTTATAATACATTTGCCAGCAATTTGGCAGGCACTCAAGAACGCATCCGTAAATGTTTACGCTAATGGCCACGGCCACGTACGACACGTGTTAACTTTTGACGTGAACCCTTTGCAGGCTTCCCCGCAACCCCGCAACCCCCCTCCCCCCTTCCCCCTTCCCCCTGCCGTTGGTAACACGCTAAGAGCCATTAAGGAGCGGCTCGGCTGAAAGGCTGCTCAAAAATGCGCACATGCCGTATAAAAATTTAATAACTTTTTTGCACAGTAGCACGTACCATGACTCACACACACAACACACTCAACACACACTCAACACACACACACACACACACACCCACGACAAAAACCAATCATGACATGTGGCTGAGACTGCAAAACCGAAGCTGAAATTGAGGCTCAAGTTGGAGACCGCGCCTGTCGAGCCACCAGCCACATGCCAAAAGCGCAGCCAACCACTTGAGAAGCTGCCACTCCAGCAGCAGCAGCAGCAGCAGCAGCAACAACAACAGCAACAACAAGAACAAGAGCTGCAGCAGCAGCAGCAGCCATCTGTCATAATCGTCAGGCGACTCGCATCAAATTGTAACCTAATAATTCCCCATGGCCGCCCAGATGTTGCTCTTGTTGCTGTTGCTGTTGCTGTTGTTGCTGTTGCTGTGGCAACGTTGCTGCGTCTGCAACTCAATTAGTGCAGTGCTTAAATTACGCATACGCCGCGTGCAACGACATATGGCTGGCGTGTCAAAGCCGGGTTGGGGTTGATTCGGAAAACCAACCCCTGCAAAGCTCGCCGCATTTATGAATTATGCACATTGCCAAGATGCTGCAAGATTTCCCCACGGACTTTTGAACGCCGAAACGTGTTTGCCATCAGTTAAGAGCAGGAGTGATTGCTCTAAACGGGCGGCGGGATGGCCGCTTAGATGTTACGTTTGTCTAGATAAAATTGATAACGTTGTTCGTTGGCTGTCAGAGCTGTCAGAGTTGCCAACCCCGAAAACTGCGGCTAACATTCAGATACAGATTCAGATACAAATTCAGATTCAGATTCAGATTCATCGTGGCCGTGCACGTGCCTTAATTGTTTTGTTTATCTATTTTTGCGACAAACAAAAAAAAAAAAAATCATAGGTAAAGAAAAATTTTCCATATTTAACATTAGTTTTTATTCATATTTGTTGTTGTGCTCTTAAGTAGCTTAGCAAAACAAAAAAATTAAAAATCCATTTCGCAAGCGACGTTGTCGGCAACGGCATTGCAATGTCATGCTGTCTGTGTGTCTGTCTGACTGTCAGTCAGCCATTTAGTCATTCAGTCAGTCAATAATTGTGGCACACACCTGCCGCCGTCTGCTTGTTTGCATTGTTGTTGTTGTTGTTGTTGTTTTCGTTGTTGTTGTCGCTTCTCGTTTGTCTCTCAATGCAACCCACGCCCCAAAACTTGCGCGACTCATCTCTAACTGCGCTCTGTCTCTCTCTCTCTCTCTCGCTCAATAGCAGCATCTTTGTCTGCTTCTCTCTCTCTCTCTCGCTCTGTCTGCCTCTGTTTTCCAGCTGCTCGCCTCACATTGCGGAAAAGTGCATCGCACGTTCGTGTTTGCGTTCGTGTTCGTGTTTCATGTTCTTTTGAAGGTTGCCTTAAAGAAACATCGAGTTTCATTTTAGCATTTTTTATTTATTTATTTATTACTTTTTTTTTAACATTTTGTTTATTTTATGAGCGGGGCCATTTGGACAATTTGTCTTTGACAGCTGCCAGCGGAAGCTTCAGTCGCTAAAAACCTTGACTCGGCTTCACTTTGCATACGAAAATCTCAAATACTCTTTTTAGTTTTTCAACTTTGTTAGCTCAGTAAATGTATTTGTTTTCATTTTATTCATTTATTAATTTATTTGTGTAACACATTGAAAATAAACATTCGAATATTGAGCTAAATTTAATAGCCTTATTCGCTTGTCTGTTTTTCTGTCTGTCTGTCCGTCTGTCAATGTCAATCTGTCTGCCTATGCACATTATTCTTTTCGAAGCTTACCTCATAAATATTGGCATAAAAACTTTTTTTTGTATATGTATATATAAATATATGGATCACTATGTCATATAGCTGCCATAGAAACTATTAATCAGAAATTAACTTATTTTATATTTAAAAATTACTTTTTTAAATTTGGCTACTATTTTTTTTATTTAATATTTAAATTAATTAACATTATTGACCTACTTATGAGATCCAAAATATTTCATTCATGCATGTCGAATATAACATATGTTCATGCAATATCATAGCATCCTAACATTATTTTTAAGTTTTTGTATAAAAAATTATGCAGCTTGGTATAAAAGATTAAATACACTATTGATGCAAAAGAAAACTACTTTTTTTCGTATTTTATTGTAATTCGTTTTATATATTTTAAAGAAATTTGTAAACTCACTTTTCACATTTTTGTCACGCAACATCCGTTTTTTTTTATCCATATCAAAATTTGTTAAATTAAATTACTATAAAAATTGGCTGTTGTGTATTGTTTAATTGGCTGCCCGCCTATTGCAGATACCGTTCGATCCGATTGGCAGTCTGCAAGCCACGCTTTGAAAACGCCTTCCACAAAATAAAAAAAATAAAAAGAAACGGGAAAATAGCGCGCGCCGTCTGATAATTTGGGAGGTTGAACTTTGACCGTTGCGCTCATAAAAACTTCAAAATATGGCGCATGACAACAAAAAAGCAGCAACAACAACTATTTTGCCCAATTCTGCGACATTTAACGCAACAAAAAAGTGCAAATTGACGTCAGCAATTGGTAAGGGAGGGGCGGGGCGGAGGGGGCGTGGAATGAGGGGCGCAGTCGCTGCCATCGCTTATGTATAAAAATTTAACGAATCTGTCAACCTGCCGACTGGGCCAAGATTTACGAGAGGCTGCTGCACTCGCGACTAGGTGCAGTTAACAAATTGTTCAAATATGGACTCCTAGCGAGACACGTACACTGAGCGAAATTAACAACTAACTTGTGCTTTTGAAATTGGTTCGAAACTTTAATAAAAACTATAGAAATCAAATGAAACAAAATATTGGTTTTTTTTAGCGAAACCTGCACTGAGCAAAATTAACAACTAACTTGCACAATTTAATTAAGGTAATTGTTTTAATGGAATTGTTGTGAATTTTAAACCAAACTCATTTTAATGAGAATTTTTGAAATCAAATGAAACAAAATCTTGTTTTTTTTTAATACATTTTCGCTAAGTGTACTCAATTCCGCTTGTAAGCCGCCTAGTGAGAAAAACACTGAGCGAAATTAACAACAAACTTGTGCATTTGAATAAGGAAAATGATTTTAATGAAATTGTTGCGTAATTTTAACCAAACTAATTTTAAATGAAAATTTGTTGAAATCAAATGAAACAAAATATTGTTGTTTTTTTTTAAATATCTTTTCGCTGAGTGTAGCTCAATTCCGCTTGTGTGCGCTGTGCAGGCGGGTGGAACATTGGCTTAGAAAAAATGAAAATGAAAAAAAAAAACTAACAAAAATCATTTAAAATTTATGCGACGGGCTTAAATTAAATCGATAGCCGTGCTTAAATGTCGGCTAATGCAAAGCGGCAAATAGCAAACAAATATCAATACCGGAGCCGCCTGCCAACAACAGCGATAATTGCCAGCGTGTTGTTGTTGTTGTTGTTGTTGTTATTGTTGTTATTGTTGGCTGTTGGCTGTTGAGTCACCTCACGGCTTGAGCTTGTAAGCCACCTGTGCGCCTAGCTGCGACGTCAGCTAAGCGCCGGTCTCAACCTGACGGACGGACGGCCTGCACCTGCGCCAATCGCCAGCCAGCTGCCAGCTGCCCAGCAGCAGCCCACTCGTCTCCTCTCTCTCTCTCTCCCTCTCTCTCGCTCTCTCGCTCTCTCTCTCTCTCTCTCTCTGTTTGCTCTCCCTCGCACTGTGCGACTTTGACTCGGCGCCGCTCTCTTTCTGGCACGAAGCCTCAACTTTAATTTCAGCTTTAGTTTTAGTTTAAAACAATATTTTTTTGCATTTTTTATTTGCAGCAATTAGCCGCTGTTGCCGTCGTTTTCTAATTAGTTTGCGAGCGGCTCTCGTAACTGGTAGCTAACCTTTTCAATTGTTTCTTTTGGCTGCTTTGTCTGCCCACTTTGGTTTCCCTGCGCCGATCGTTGTTGGCTTTGCGCAATTTCAATTTGAATTTTTCAATTTCTTGTCGCCTGCGTGTCAGTTCCGTTGGCATTTCAATTGAGTTATTTGCCAGATAGCCGAGCCGAGTCGCCTCTTAAGTATCTGCTCACTTGCTCCAGTTTTCGCCTTTGCTTCCACTCGCTTTTTATGGCCAGCTCTAGAAAATTAGCGACTACTTTGGCTTTTATCTTTATGGAGTCGTTACTAATTATTTATATTTAAGCCGCGAGCTGAATTGTTTTTTAAATGCGCCTGCGGTTTTTTCTAATTGAAAGATTTGTTACGCGATTTAACAACAACACTGTTTAAAGACAATGTCTACAATTTAGATTTACGAGGGAACATACGCCTAATTATAGAAATTAAGAGTAGACTGGACCTTGGAGTAGATAGATGAGCTACAGCTGGTGTTGTAAAAATCTTGTTTAACAATATTAGCTTATTTAAGTGTTGGGTAATTAAAAATGAAACCAAGTTGTAAATTGAAATTATATTTGATTAAATTTTATAGCAAAAAATTTGCAAGTTCACTTTATGGTAAATATGGTAAAAATAAATTGGAAAATATAATAGAAGAATTATATAAAGAACATATGAGAGTATATATATATTTGTATCTTTTAAGGTTTTACTTCAAAATATATTTTTTCTTTGTTTTATAAACATTTTAATTGCTTGGCGATGATTCAATTATTGGCGTCTCAATAAATCGATTCATTCGTGTTACACAGCACACAAATTCTGGGGTGCTTGCCACCCAAAAAGGTGCGCATTGACATGCGACATGCCCCAAGTACATCCGCTACACATACGCAAAACAAAAGCAACAATTAAATAATCAACGAGCGAATGCCAACGTGATATACAGGTAAGTGCTTGGGGGGGCAGCATTTGGAGATCCGTTTTGGGCGCGATGTCCGCTGTCGGAAATTCAAGTGCACATTTCTCATTGATAAGTTGGGATGGACGGCGATATCAATTAAAAAGGCCTATAAATTGTAAGTGCGATGTTCTCGCTTTATCAACTCGGACAGGCTTTCATCCGCTACAGATACGCGGCTAAATGAAATCAATGGAAACGCTGTTGGAGGCAAAATAAAAAAAGTTTAAATTATATAAAAAATTTGGAAACTACGTCTGAAATCCGCGCTAACGCAATTAATTTTTTTTTTGCACAATCATTCCAAAAATCAAAAAAATATAAAACAAGCAAATGTATGCGGCGGTCTAAAATTGGAACGTTTGAGAGATACTCTGCATTTTGTGAACTTTTCACAACAAAAGCTCATTAATACATATTCAACTATGCAAATATATATATTTAACTATATGCTATATGAAATTTTTGCAGGTTCAAAGCTGCGCTTAGAATAGAAAGCGCATTAAGCGAAGCTTTCTATAACAAAAGCTCATTAATACATGTGCTTTTTGCATATTCACATACATATATGCAATTTGTGCACGATCAAAGCTGTGCTTAGAGAAGAAAGCGAATTAAATAGAGCTTTCTATAACAACAGCTACAAGGAAATTGCGCATGCTCAAGGCTGTGCTAAGAGTATAAAGCGCATTAAGCGGAGCTTTTTATGGCTAAAAGCTCACTGATCCACGTACAGTTGGCAATGCGTGCACACATCCGACTTAGTTACTTAAGCGAACCGACCGCTGGTAATCTGTTCACAAGTGTCACACTTTATAGGGTATAAAAAGCAAAACCAGAGCAGAAATTACGCGCAGAGCACTTGAAACCTGCACCCGGTGCTCGTATCAGGCAAATAAAGCGAGGAGCACGACACGAGCACGGGGACGGGGGACTGCAATAAATTCATCACCTTAATTACAAGCGCAAACAAAAACAGCAAACAGCAAAACCGAAAGCAAATGCGAACGCACGTAAAAAACAAAAAAAAAAAGAAAAAAAAACTATAACCGCAGCATGAGAAAAAAAAATAAAAACATAATGCTGAAAGCGTGCGCCAGATAAGAACCTACGATCACTAATGGCGAACCTTGGGCCTTGCGCCCACGGGCGTGGCACGGCCGACTCGGTGCAACCACCTGCTGAAGAGTGGGATTGGGTCTGCTGAGTGGGGTCTCTTGGGGTGGGGGTCGCCGGGAGTTGTCGTGTGTTGTGTGTTGTGTGTTGTGGAAGCATCAGGCACAACCCACACACAACATTAACACGTAACACACAACCACTGATAAGCGTATGTCTGCCACGGTCTACATTACAATATGCGATATATATATACATATATATATATATGTATACTCGACTCGAGGTTCGCACCGGGCTCGCATTGGCCATCTGGCCGTTGATAAGCCTTGCGGTGCGGGCGTAATGCGTAGCCGCAGCGTGGCCTGATAAGAGGAGCCAAGGTGAGTGCTCGGGCACTCAGAGTGCACCCAAAGAAGAACTGGCAAGAAGCAGGCCTATGAATCGAGTCTCTTCTATTTTAGGCAGCCACAACGCAGCGGCTGTTCGTTGATAAAAAAAAGAAATCGAGGAAAAACAAAAATATTGTTTACACACTTGCGACGTCGTCATTTTTTATTTTCCACATGAAATTGGAATTGCTTTGCACTCAAAGTTTTGTGACAGCGGCAGCGACGGCGACGGTAAGCGGAGCAGGTGAAGCACCTGGCCTGGGTGCAAGATGAGGTGCTTTATGGCCGTAAGGCCAAGTGGGCGCAGGTGTCAACTCATTCGGGCAAATAGGCACGCATTTCAACTTTTCTTTATATACGACACATGTATGTAGAAATTAGTGGTATCGCAATGGGAACGGGTGCAAATACAACTACAGCTACGGGTACAGGTACAGGTACAGCTATAGATACAGATACAGCTACAAGCGTGTCGTTTGTTTTGCGTTTGAACATTTGAATTTCTAATCTGTTTTTTATCTGAGTTCGCGTTTTTTTTTTATTTTTTATTTTTTTTTGGGTTCGTTTCTGTCTGCGTCTTCCAAACTGGCTTTTTAACGGGGCCGGTTTTGTCAACAGGTGTTTTGCACTAATCGAAATACATTTTTTGATAGTCGCTCCAATTAATTTATGGCCTTTGCCATTCATTGAAATCGGGACGGGCGTGGGAGAGCCGGAAGTTTGAACGTTATTTACCTATTTAATAGATTGATGGGATTTTTTTGTATTCGTATTTGAGTGTTTTGATGGGATAATTTACGAGGAGTTGATGTGGAACTTAAGGATGCTATTGCTCTAGTGATTAGACTTCTATTTTTATGTGTTCAGAAAAGAAAGAAGTAAATTTAGGTAAACTTTATATATTCTAATGAAAAGTTTTTTGGTTTAGAAAAAATATTTTTGTTTTATATTCCTTGCTATATTTGTGACCCTTACATAAAGAATAAAAAACAAATATTTGCGTGGGTAATAAATTGCTTACATTTTATGGGTTTAAATCATATTTTGTCAAACTAGGGATAATGCTTAGGAATTGTATCACTATTTTATTGAACCGAGTTCCTCTCATTGATTAGTTGAATTTAAGTCTGAACTAAACTAAACTAAATAATGTTATCCTGCAAAATTTCGTTTAAATCGATATACTGACTGAAATATACAAATAATATTTATAGAGCTTTAAACACCGTTTAAAATCAAATTGAAAAATTTGACGTTAATCGAGCTCATAAAAAAGAGACGAAATAAAGAGATTTTCCAAATACTTCCATTAGTTGCTCTCGCATTCCTCTGCGCATTGCGAAGTCCGTTGACTATTTGACTCGGAGTGACAGCAATTAAACAGCATCAAGTCAATGCACAATTGTACAACAAGTTGTTAACAATTGTTGCTGTTGCTGTTGTTGTTGCTTTTGTTGTTGTTACTGTTATTGTTATAGTTGTTTGTGTTTGTTACATAGTTGCGCATATATTTGTTGTAGTTGTCGTTACATTTTCATTTGCGGCCAGATTTCGCGCTGGCAGCTGGCAAATGTTGGAATATAAAAACGGTTATAAATATAAAACACAGTTTTTAAGGTTTGCTAACGTTAATGTGTTAAACACGTCTTGGCCATAAACACACACACACACACGATAGTGAAGTATGCGTTTTGACAATGCCAATGGCCAAATGAATTTCGTTGGCTCTTTTATTGTTTTGGCCAAACAGTTGGCATCACTGTTGGCGTCTTGGATCTTGGCCCATTCAAATGACTCGCACACCTGTTGGGCGCGCTGTGGCCGTGGCCAAAAACGTTGCTTATACGAATTTACAGTTTCTATGCCATTCAAATTCGCACATGTGTTGTGCTTAAGTGTGTTTGACTGTGTGTGTGTTGTGTGTGTGTGTGTGTGTGGCCCTCTCGAGCTGCTTTGCCGGCAGCTGACAACATTTTTTTGTGTTATTTTTTTTTTTTTGTATTTTACTTTGTGAGAAACGCTGATGATGACATAAAATGGAACAAATGGCCTATGAACGGCACAAATTAAGGCAATGCAAACAGAAACCCAATTGGAAAACAAAAGCCTCAACTCTTATCCACACAAAACACAACATTTGTCGGCTCAACACCCCACACGGCACAACCTCCCCACCCCTTCCACCCCCCACCCCCCCTGTGAAGCAGTTCGTCATCTGCCTTATAACTTGTGTTAAATTTATTCAAAACCTCTTGACTCTGCGCTGACACAAAGCACCAGCCAGCCAGAGCAACCCCTCGTTTACCAGTTGGCCAAGGGGTGTGTGCTGAGTGCTTGAGTGCTTGTGAGTGCGTCCCTGTTTGGACTTCCTCTCCCCCCTCACCCCCCTCCGCCTGCCATGCGCTTTGACAATTTTGATCCCTTTTGTAAAGTGTTTTTGGCCGTCTGATGTTATTATTACGTTTGTTTGCCCATTTGTCGCGCCGATTGGCGAACAAATTGCCAGCTATGAGTTCATAAGTCCGCGCCTGCACAATTAGATGTGCCACGCCCACAGCCACCTGTTATTTACCATTTGCCATTTGTCATCTGCACACCTGTTAGCCGTTTGATCAATTGTTTGATCCGCATTTTATAAACTCTCGCCATAAACGCTTGACTTTTATTTCGCTTTTATTTTTTTTTTATTTTTTTACCCCATCGATGCGAATGCTCGGACACATTTTTGAATAGTTTTACGCAGGTGGCAGATGTTTATCGTTTGCTTTTTTAAAATTGTGAAATATTTTAATGGCATTTTGGCAGACGAGAAAAAAAAGCAGCAAAACAGCAGCCAAATAATAGGATTTATAATGTCACTAGAGGAACTGTGTGTGTGAAAAAAGAGTTTTGTGAAGACATAGCTGAGTAAGAGATCAGGAATTTCTACGAGAATCTTAAAATAAACATAGATATAATGTGTGTATTGGTAATGCTGCTGGATTTTCATATATTATTTACATTTTTTTTATGTTTAAAAATCGTTTGTCTTCATTTTTACCTTAATGTTCTTATTTATATTAAATTATTAATTTATATACATTTATATATTGTTTATATTTATCTTATATCATTTGTACTTCTTGTTTCTGATTTTTTTTTTAATTTATAGCTTATAATTCCATTAGTTCCAAAGTTCCATTTCCAGGTAAACATAGGTTCGCCTGTTCGCTATTATAAATAAAGTTAATCTATAAGTCCCAAAAACGTAATAAATTATACATTTAAATAGCTATAAATTAATTGATTTGAGTACAACATTTTATCAGTTCCGTTTCCGAAATATCTTCGCGTAAGAGTTATCTACTATTTGGGGAATAAAGTGATATATTATTATCAAAAAAACACTTCCGACTTGGGTGCAAAACTAATCGATATTTTATCTACTTCCGTGCGATAGACTTTGTTTTCATAATTGCTAACTAAATACGTATTTAAATAATGTAATTAATTACTGGCACATTTGTTCTTGGATTTACGAGGAATCAGCATCATTTAAATATATGTATTTATGACTAATTGCATTTCAGATGCTGCTGTGAATCAATTCGCATAAACATGAAGTCGGTGCGGTTCGCCATTTTGTAGCAAGCACACCTCCCGTTAGCCCCTCTCTGGACAAGTCACCTGTGCAATAAGCCTTGGTAATTGAAGCGCAAATAGGTGCACAACAAACAGAACTATCTACAACAAAAGCGTAGCACACACATTTGAATTGAGTAATTACCCGACTAGTACATCGGGACCCCCCAGCTGTGATATATGCGGGTCTCTATATCTATATCTCTATCTATATATACACATATATATTTGTGTGATATATATATATATATATAGATATATCAGCGGGCAACGGCCGTTGGTTGATAGCGCGCTCAAATCAAGTGCATAACACCTGAGCAAATGAAATGCCTAACACTCATCGTATTATATATATATATATATACATATATATGGCAAGATCGTCATTGGCATGCCAAGCCATGTTGGGCAGGTGGCATTGCCACGCCCATTCCATGGTAGAGAAGTCGGCCAACGCCTCTTGCTGCACTCGGCATTTGGCCAGACGTTTATCAGGCATCGGCAGCGACGCTTCCGCCGCTTGGCCCGCCCGGGTACATTTTGACGCTGTTGGTTGTTGTTGCTGGTTCCGTTCACGCCGTTCTCTGATAACGGCCCGCAGAAGTTTCATTTGTTTGCACTTGACTGGCGCTATTTATAGTGCGAGTACTGTGTGTACTCGTTTTGTGCGCCGCACTGACTCCGTTATCTGCCGCTCGTTGCTCGATGACGCAGTCTCCCAGCCGGCTGGTGGCCCCTATCGCGACTAGCGACTAGTCCCTTGGGTCTGTGATTTCTATGCTCGCCCACGTCATCGTCATCGTCATCGTCATCGGCATCGGCATCGTGTGTTGGTTGTACGCACTCCGCTTCTCGCCGCAAACTGGCCTCAAATTGGCAACGCTGCTCCATAAAGTGTGCACATTATGCAGCTGCTGCCGTCGAACATGAAAAACAATTTAGAAACGCCACAAATCAGCGGCTCAATGACCGCGAATCAGCGCGGGCCAAGCGGGGGGAGGGAGTTGGCATGCTAATGCAATTGCCACATATACAGCTGCATCCGAAAGATACAGATGCAGAGCGCAATCAATAAAGCGAAATGCATTGAAACAGGTGCAACAAGCGGCAGCAGCGAGTGGCAAGCAACAAGCGGCAGGCGGCAGGCGGCAAGCGGCAAGCGGCAAAATGACAGGCTGCAGTGAAGGGAGTCGCGTCGGCAGCCTGATGACACCATTTGCCGTGCCCCGCAGCAGTGGGTGGCAACTCTGGCCAATGCTGTCAATGATGTGTTGCAGCTGTGCGCCACATGTTGCTGCCGGGGCGGGGTTCTGCTGGGCGCCCATTAGCTGCTGCTGCTGCTGCCGCTGCTGCTAATGGCAGCCTCCGTGAAATGAGTACAGCAGGTGCAGGTGCGCCGATCGGTAGACGCCGAAAGTTGACAAATTTACAGCGGCCGCTCGCTCAAAATGGCCGACGGCAATTCATTTGCCTGCCGTCCGCCCGCTGACTAACCGGACGAATTGATGGACGCTAAATGGCCAACAGATTTATGGCCAACGCCGCCTGCAAGCGGAGCAGTATAGCATATATACATATAGTCTAGTATATATATATATATATATATATATATATATTTGTATATTTGTATATCGTACTGTAGAACATTTCTCAACTAGTTTGCTTGGCCGCCTTTCAATGTTACGCATACGCACCTGCGGCCGTCGTCTCTGACATTCATTTGCAATATTTTCACGCTTTTTGAGTTGTCACAACAATTGACACTTAATGTTCATTTTTTTTCTATTTTTTTCTATTTTTTTTGTGGTTTTAAATACGTACATGCCTCAAATGCTGCTGCGGCTGCTGTTGATGTCTTGCAATTGGCAACGGGCGCTGCTGCTGTGGCAACCAATGAAAGACACATCGACAGCAGCTGCGCGCCAAATTAACAAAAATTCAAAAATGCGCCGCAAGCCGCAGCTGAGCACAAAGTAAAACTCATGTGTCTTATTTAAAACAAAAATTTCACAAATATTTCATGCAATAATTTATGGCATTCATAAAAACAACAACAAATAAAAACAAGCACGCAAAACGCACAACTCAAGGTAGATAAGGCAATAAAATGAGAAACAAAAAAACATAAAAAATAATTTAATAACACTTAAAAATAAATGTGAAATTAACTTTGACATAGCCCAATATCTACTTAGACATAAAACAGTTTTAATTAGATTAAAAAAGTAAGTGGTTAATTAACTGTGAGTTGACGTAGATCCTTATTAAAAAATTATCTAAAAAGAGTTCACTTAATATTCTAAAAACCTAAAAAATTTAGTACCATTAATTTTGAAAGAAAACTGAAATCATGAGAATCGGTTTAGTTTTGAAAATCCTAAAATCAGTACAGTTTTCACCAATTTATGGAGGGTTGAAATCTGAACTTAAGAACTTTGGAATCCAAAATTTTTGTAATTTTCGGCATGATTTCAGACAATAAATTTGACCCCTTGGAATCTTTTGAATGTGGTTTTTTACACTTATTATGATATAACTTTTACTTTAACTTTTGAAGAAAATAAATTTTTGAAAATTAGTAATTTTTGAAGAAAGCAAATTTTCGAAAATTTTTTTCTAAAAAATTTAAGTATTCAAAATAAATTAATTTCAGATGTACAACTAATTTAAAGGATAAACCATGAGCAAAAATGGTGTCAAATATCAAAATCGGTTCATTTTTGACAAAGTTATCGAAATTTTAAGATTGGAAAATAATAATCGTGAGACTTGAGAACTTTGACATGATTTTTGACAAAAGCGTGAAGCAGCTTAGTACACGATTTAAAGTGACGTTTTATACTGATGTTGATATCAGCTATTAATATAACAGAAACAAGATAAGAACAACATTATTGAAAAACTGTATTTTAAAGAAAAAAATAGTTTAGTTTTGATGAAATTGTGGCAATGCCGAAGGCTTTAGATAAATGGCAAACTAGGAACTAATGGAGTACTTGCAGCGACACTTTAGCTGCCGCTTCAGAGAAAAATAATGATAAAGTTTGAATTTTGCCTGCGGCAATGCTTAAGATTACCTTTCATTTTCATTTACCTGTGAAACCTTTTACATGCAACGTTTTTAATAGCAGCTGCTTTCCGCCAGCGCAATTTCCTGGCAATTTCCCAGCTGCACTTTTCCAGTAGCAGCTGTGGAGAAAAAAGCAAAAGCTACAACAAAAATTTTGCCACTTTAACGTTTGAATTAAACGACAACATTAATTAACTTGCAATTTAGCATAAATACATCATCGCTCAACATGGACTGCAGTTGCAGTTGGAGTTGAAGTTGGAGTTGAAGTTGGAGTTGGAGCTGGCCACATGCATTTCACTGGGGAAAACTCGTCGCTGCCAATCGGAAAACTGCTCCAGTTTAAGTCGGTGCACGTTTTGGACAGGCAGCAGCAGGTAGCTTAGCCCGACCAGGCCACCTGTTGCCGGCTGGCCGTATTGGCCACGTTAGTCAGCCGCTGGGAAATACCAGTTGTGGCTGCCAACTGCTCGCTCCTCGCTGCTCGCTGCTCGTTGAAGTGTTGCGCAGACGCCGTGGGCCGTCGCCTCGCCGCCAAGTCGCCAGTTTGTTACAGTTACAGTTGCCTCATGCTGCAGTTGCAGCCAGTTGCATGCAGATTCATTGCGATAACAGCAGCTAGCTGCACTCAAAGAAAATAATTAGATAACAATGTTGTCGAAATTTAGATAGACATTTCTTAACTTGAGAATTAAGTTTTAAGTTTAAGAATTTTTATTTTGTTTTCTTAATTTTCGAATACTTAAAATTTAAATATAGAACTTAAATTAATTTCTTTCTATTATTATTTAAATTTTGTTTATTTCTGTGACAAAAAATAAAAAAAAAAATATTAAATGTGGAAGTGTGTTTTTTTCTCAGTGTAGTCCACAGTTTGAACTCCCGATTCCAGCTGCAGCCTATTGGCAGCTTCGCATCTGCATGCACATCTAATGGCCTTTCCTTTTGACGTCGACTTCGTCTAATTGCGGGGCGTTGCTTTCAGCTTTTTGCATAGTTGTTGCTGTTGCTGTTGTTGTTGTTGGTTTAGTTGGCTTTGGGGCAATTTGTCTAAATGACACTAACTAATTGTAAGACTAACGCCCCATAAATGGCCAAGAGCACAGTGAGACAATGGCACCGCACACTTTCACCGGGCCCCACATTCTGCGGCGAGTGAATCTACCTGCAGCTGGACAGTGGGTCAGATAAGTTCGCGGCCCTGGTGAAAAGCAAATCTTTTGCATTGTGCAATTGTGCGTGACAGCCTCCCATGAGCTGCGATTTGCTATGTGAAAATGAAAAGCCCTTGGGGTGCTGATATTCGAGAGAGAGAGAGAGAGAGAGAGAGAGAGAGAGCTAAAGAGATAAGAAGAAAGATGGAGACAGAGATATATACTGAAAATAATGTGAGAAAGAGATAGATTGAAAGGACACAGAAAGTTAGAGAAAAGAAGAGAGAGTGAAAATCAGAAATATTATATGGAATAAACTGAGATTGCGAGAGAATATATTTATATTTCTATATATGATGAATATAAGAAAAAGAAAGTGAGAGTGATAGAGATTGGTAAAGAAATAGAGAGAGTCAAAAAAATGAATATTGAATAACCGAACTAATTTTTGGGTATATTATTGAAAATTGTTTATAAGGCAGATTATCATGACTTAGAACAGAGGAATATTTACTAGAAAGCTTTCTAAAAATGAATGCTGTACAACATTTTACATTCCTATTGATATATTTATATAGATCTTTCATTTCAATCCCAACTAAATTTATTAAATTGTTTTATTTTTGATGACTTCCTATAACTTTATACAGATAAAAACATATTATGAAACTGATATGCCCGAATATATTTTATTGTATCTTCCAGTTTATATTTTCTCCTAAATTGAAACCAAAACACTTTACTAACCATATCGTTTTTTTTTTAACAGATGGCGCCTAAAATTCACAATATGTTATAGTTCGCGAATATTGATATTAACTTCTGCGCTGATTGAGGCAGATGTTATTATTGTTATTATTTTTATGGGTGGCGGGCTGCAGTTGTTGCATTTGGATGCACTGCAGGTGCACTATGGCGAATTTTATAACATTCAGCTAATTGAATTTGTTTGCATTGCCGTTATGCACAGCTGCCCCATCCCCAGGCCCATTCTCGAGCCCCACCTCCGCCCAACCGCCCACTCTTCCGCCCCACTGATGAGTGAATGCATTTGTTTATAAACAACAAAGCGAAAGGAGGTGGGGAGGGGGAGGGGGGATGGGAAATGTGCAATAAAAACGAGGAATGAAATTTATGATCAAGCTGAGATAGCAAATGGCGCGCTTTAGTGCCAGAGAAAAGCGATAAAAGCGTCGACTAAAAATAATTAGAAAATGGCAAGAAATTGCACCTGTTTTATATACGGCGAGGCGCTGATTGAATATGCGAATGCAATGTGAGTACCCGATTTACCGAGTATGAATGAAATATGCGCAATGGACATATAAATGCTATGGGGTGCATAATAGACCCTGGCCGGATAGCTGTGGGCCCAGTTGGCTATGAATTCATTATGCAGCCAGCGAGCAACACCTGCCAGCCAACCAGCCAACCAGCTAGCTAGCTAGATAGCCAGCTAACCAGCCGGTCACTCAGTTAGCCAGCTAGCAACATGGCCCACAGCAGCATTGCCCAGCGGCAGCGGCAGCAGCAGCAACATTGCAGCTGCAGCATGCAAACAACATTGTTGTTGCTGCACTTGTAATTCATTTGAGCAACAAATGGCAAACTGAGTTGGGCAAAAAGGGGATCAGGGCGGCGTGGAAAAGGGGGCGGGGCTGCTTACATGCATGCGTTGCTGCACTTGGAAAGTACGACGGTTATCTGAAGATGTTCCACGCCGTGGACTGCGCAGCTCTTGTTACCAAGCGTTTTGTCAGAAATTATGTTTATTTATTGGCAAGTGCTCGTCGCTGCCATTGTTGTTACTCCACTTGTTTACCTTTTTAGCCAGATAACCGTTGCCGTTGCACTGACAATATGTTGCAATTGTTTGTTTGCCTCCAACTCAGCAGGCGTAGAAAAAGCAGTGCAAGATTAACAATAAGCTGGGCAAATGTTGTTAACTCCATTGCAAACATGGCACAGGTTGCAAAGTACTCGTAAAGTGCTTAGTACAGCTCTTAGCAGCTGTGTTCTAGCAATAAACCTACTATAAAGAGGGCAAATAAATGATAAAGTACTTTGTATTTTAATCTTAACTGCTAGCGAGCGTATGGTATTATAAATAAGCTATATATTTGTGGATGATATTGAGTTTTTATATATTATTTAATATAATTGTTTTTATAACGTTTATAACATTAATGAAATGAAAATTGTATTTCATTCGAATGCTGCAGCATAATGCATAAAAAAGTTGTTTGTGGTTCGGTACACGGTTCAAACTATTCCCTTGCCTTAAGTTTCTGTTCCACATAAAAAACGAAATTATTGTATTTATTATTTAAATAAAAAAAAATATATATATATAGTTTTTTCTTTTTAGTTTTGTATAATTTTCATGTCAAAGCATTTTCAGTTTCGTGATTTTAAAAATATTGCATTTCGTGTTTGAATCAGTTTGAAGATTTTTTTGTAGTTTCGATTTGGACAGCTAATCTCTAATATTTGTATTCAATATCAAATTCAAGCTCTGTAAATTCTTGTATATATTTTATAATTTTGTTTAGTACCCTTTCTAAGTTTGATAAATTTGTTAATTGATCGCTAGCTTTTCCGCTTTCCCTGCCCACGCAGCAGCTTTGATCTTCAGCTAAAGTTTAGAGGTCACATGGCAGCTGAACGATTTGTCTGGATGCTTAGGCCAAATCCCTAGGAAAAATAAATAGACAGACAAGGCCCGAGTCAAACAAACACTGGCGACAGACAAACAGTCAAACATAATAAACTGTCAGCGACAACAGAAGCCGCAAAACAATTTTGACAATCAAAATAGACACGCGACGACTGCAATTTGGCCTCCGTTCGCTTCGAGAGGGGGTTGGGGGGAGCGAGGGGGACCAATGACAAATGAGCATTTTTAAGCTGAGAGCGAGGCAGTGAAATTCCAATTGGAAATTAAGTTAAAGATGCATGTTTGTCTATTTTGGACTTGAATGTGTTCCGTGCAACATTTGTTGCAATAAATCATCGGTCGCAAGTTGCCGCCAGCTGTGTGGAGAGTCGGAGAAATGTTGCCGGGCCAAATCTAAAAATCAATTAAGTTTACTTTTCGGCAACACAAAAAAATACACACTCAAGCACACACTCACGCACACACACACACACACATACACACAGTTGCAATTGAGTTGTCAATCAGACGCTGATTTTTGTCGCCGCTTGCCGTCAATCAGCAATGGCAACAACAGCAACAATTGCAAGCGGCCATCAATTATTTGTATGAATGTTGTCTTTTTTTTATTTGGTTTTTTTTTTTATATTTTGTTGCTGCTGCACGTGCGTTGCTGCGGCTGCCGCATTGCATGTTGCCGGCTCATTAGTTTGGCTTTTATTTTTGGAAAAGCCAACGCGACGCATTGCCGGTCTGTCTGCCTCAAAAATCAGTTGCCGTTGCCGTTGTTGTTGTTGTTGCCGTTGATGTTGCTGTTGTCGTTGCAGTTGTCGATCGTTAGTTGCCAGCGCTGTCGTCTGTTGTTCCCGCTGCTGCTGCTGCTGCTGCTGCTGCCGCTCGACAATCGTCGATCGTCGTGTGTTGCACCAAAAATTATTAATAGACCTTTGTCTGCCTTTGCTGCTGCTGCGGCTGCTGCTGCTGTTGCTGTTGGCAAATGCCAAACGCTGCAATTGTTGCTGTCATTGTTCTGTTACACTTGCAATCGCTTCATTTATTATTGTCGCGACTTGCTGCCTGTCCTCTGTCCCCTGTCCCCCTGCCGTTCCACAGTCCATCACTCAGGCAGCTCAGTCCGTAAGTCAGTCAGTTGTCGCGGTCGTTGGCTCAGTCACAGTGTCTCCCAATTGCAGACGCCATCGTGAGTGCGCCAAGACAGACACCTAAATTTAATGCGACAACCGTCAACCAGCTGCATTCAATTATTTAGTTGCAAATCGTCATCATCATCATCAACATCATCACATCACATAGCTATGAGTATATATTACATTCAATGTTTGTGTGTGTGTGTGTGTGTGTGTTTGTGTGTGTGTGTTTGTGTTTGTCTAGCCGTCGAAACAGACAATAAAACATCATTAAAAATCAGAGGCGTTGTAACATGCTCTGCAAATATTTTAATTGTTTTTTGTTTTCCATTTTCATTTCTCTTTTTTTGTGCCTTGGGCAGATATCTTAAATATGTCATATTTAGTTTTATATATATGTATAATGCGGGTATTTTGTTAGATTATATGGAATTTTAAGTAATATTTTTTTGTAGTATTTAAAGTTAATTATTAAGTTATTTTTATTTTTCTCAGCATTTATATAGTTTAAGTATCTCTTTGTTGATCTTAAAACAATAATATGTTGTATACATTTTCTTTTAATTATTACTTACTTTTTAACGTGTAAACAACTGATAGATCACTTTCTGTTGTATATTTGTGGTTTTATTTAAGGGATCTGATAAAGCGGACTTTCAACCTTTTAAGATAAATGATATGCAAATATACAAAATAATTGTTGTGCTAACAACAAGCTCATTATAAATAAACAAAAATTGAGAGGAATACGCGTTGAGACATTCATTAAAATACGTTTCATTCTGACTTTACACGAAAATCAATCAAAAATAAAAAAAATCATTCATTATCACTGCTACTCACCCCTTATCCTTAACCCTTAGCTACGCATATTTGCTTTGCAGAGGGGTTAGCAGCGGGTTAGAGGGCTGGGCCCCGAGGCAAGCCTCAGCACACCTGTGCGCCTGTGAGTGTTATTTATGCTTATTATTATTTTTTAATTAAATAGCGTGGCAGAAACGAAATTTACATTGCGACCGGTCATCAATCAACACGGAAATTTTTAAAAGCCAAGTGCTAAAGCCGCAGAAGAGCGAAAGCCATGGTGAAAACGAATCCATCAGGCCCAATGCTCATTTGCATTGTATTAGAAGGGCGGGGAGAGGGGGTGGGTAGAATGAAACAAAATGAAACCTTATGTTCGTCTGGTATAACAAATTCTTCTTTTCCTTTTTTTTGGCCATACGGAGCCATATAAAAGAGCGAACTAATAGAACATATGGATGCCGTGTCAAATGATGTTTGGGGCTGTTGAAATGCGGACACTCGGCCTAAGCCATAGAAGTGCATTTTGTGGCATGTGTCGTTTAATTATGCTAAAAGCTAACAGCAACAACAAGAACAACAACAACAATAACAAGTCAAACAAATGGCTGCAACAGCAATAACAACTGGCATTGTTGTTGGGATGGTCATTGATACGAAGAGGGTGCACAACGTGCAACCCCTTTGTCTATAAATACACATAATATAGAGCACATATAGAGCAGGACGTGCCCTTTGGGAAATTTGTACGGACAGCTGACAGACAACTGTTCGAATGTGCCCATTGGCCCGTTTATCAGCCCATTTCACAGAGCGCAAACAAACGGCCCAGGCAACTAAAAATTACACTCCTGCTAATATGCTTTATAAATACCAAGATGATGACGATGACGACGACGACGACGACGATGACGACGACGATGACTGACCAATGGTCGCGGCCTCGCCGAAGCTCATGTGCGAGAGATCTTTATCAACACGTCATGCTTAAGTCTTCATTAGCGACGTCTTCAAGTGGCCGACAGAGAGCCACGGTGAGCCACGACAACAGACAAAGCCAAACCGAGCGCACTTACTTGGCCAACATAATGATCATCAACATGCGGCTAAAGCGAAAATTGCCCAGACGCGCGCGCTAACGTGTCTAACTGCCAAACAGCACGCGGACTTCCAGTGCAACTCCAACTCGTAGTCGTAGTTGAAGTCGGAGTCGTAGTTGGGGTCTATGTAATGACAGTGGACACCTAGAAGGCACTGTGGTGCTAGCCAGAATTGAAACTTTTAGCTAACGATATTGGAGGCACCTTGTTAAGTTTGCGCCTAAATCAGTTGTGAATTATAGCAGCATGTTGAAATGATTGTGGTTATAAATGTATTTTTGACTCTAGCAAATAAATATCACTTTAAAATTATAAAATCATATAAAATACATAAAATTAGCGACTACGAGATACCCTGTAACCAACTGTCGTAAGATAAACGGGAAACAGTATTTTTAAAAAAATTATAAATATTTTTTATCTGAGTATACAATACAAAATTAAAATATATAGATGCTGAAATATAGCAATAATGAACAACAAAAAAATACCCGATCTGCGTATAATAAATAAATAAATAAAATCAAGGAATTTATATGGACATATAGACAAGAACATATTTACTCAGCTGCGGATGCTGATTAAGAATATGTGTGTTTACTTTATTGAAGTAGAAGATGCCACCCCTGGTGAATGTTATATTTATTTGTATATAGATACATAGATAAAATAACAAGATTAAGATAATCATTGAATTAAATATAAAATATTATATGCATTCTTCATCGAAATAATTCAAATATCTGGCCACTTTCAATAGCCCCGTGGACACTGTGCAGTGAGCTTCTCACTCGTCGCTGTCTGGCTTGACTACCGGTATTAGGCGCTCCAGCTGTAGCCTAGCCTGGGTTCCAGCCAGATGCACAGCCGCAGCCAGCTACAGGCTGGGCCCAGATGCCGCCAACTGTTTTTTTTTTTTGTTTTGTTTTGTTTTTTTTTTGGGTAAAGCTGCGCACGCGAAAATTCAGCCACATTTCCCGCTGTGTGGCGTGGCCGAGCTGAGACCGAGCGAAGGCAACTTCATGTTTTTCACGCTGTTGTTGCATATTTCACACACAGCTTGCGGCAACACCTCGTGAGTGGACCACAGTAACAGCAACGGGAACCCCTCTCCTGCCGGATCGGGCTAGAAAATTAGTGCAAAATAGGCGACGTTTATTGTGTGTGTGTTTGTGAACTGTTTGTGTGTGTGTGTGTTGGTGTGCATAAATTTGTGTGCATGATCGGCAGCAATAATTTTATTTGTTTACGATTATGTTCGCTGCCCAAACAGGCAACAAGCGATCGTCGCGGCTGCAGTCGCGTCACTCATACGCCCCGACGACAGCAGCCGCAGCAGCAACATCAGGCAGCAGCAGCAACATCAGGCAGCAGCAGCAGCAGCAGCGTCTTAGACTTTGTGGCAACCGTATACAGCTGGTCAATAGATTCGGACCAGCCACTTGGCTTGCAATTGTTGTTGTTGCTGTTGCTGCTGCTGTTGCTGCTGCTGCTGTTGTTGTTGTCGCTGTTGTTGGCAGGCGCCTGCGCCTCGCTCGCTCCTTCAATTCATGTGAAAATTGCTATAAATTTGCACAGTTTCGGGCTTCGATTTTGGCTTGGAGTGTGTGCCAAGTGGGTGTGGGGGGTGGGGGGGGCTACGGTAGGGATTTATTGTTTATTGAAATTGCCGCAAAACGGTGCAAAATAATGAGAAAATCGCTGCAGTTGGACAGTTTTATGTTTTCATTTCAAAAGTTGTTTGCATTTTAAAGCAACGACCGCAATTTGAGTCATGTAACCGTAGACGTCATTAGATCTTTGCCCACCAAATCAAATTCAACTCCAAATCAGAATTTCTCATTCCCTCTCGCTTTTTCTCTATCTATGTGGCACGTGCAGGTCCTTTGTTTGTCCTTTGAGCGTAAAACTTGAGAGTTCTCAGAGGATGGCTTGTTAATTTTGATGTTTTGTGCTTGTGTCTAAAAGCTAAAATCACGTCTAATCAAGATTGATAGCGCGTAACGCATTTATTACTGACTTTCGACACCGACTCTTGCAGCAACCCCCAAAAAAATCGGTGGCACGACCAACCCCCAAAAACTGCGCATTTGTTGGTCAACTGTTTATGCCGCAACTTGCAGCCGCTGAGTGAGGGCGACATCAAAAGCCAAAAACCAAAAACCCAAAACGCAAAACTCAAACCCAATATCCGAAACCCAAACTCAATGCCCACATGTGCCATTAGCGACGGCTGCGTTGATTAAGTTATAAAACGTGATTTCTCTCTATTAAAAGGTCATTGCAATATTACATCGAATATAGAGCTCAATTTTGTGATGAGAAAAATCATTTACTTAAATCTAAGCTAACTTTTTTCTTACTTTGCTTAAAACAAATATATTAGAAAGGCTTTAAATATATATATTTTTTTATTTGTTTTTAATGTTTCAAATATGCAAATTTTTAAAGATAATATTTTTCAAATTTGTATTGCTTCCAATTTTCTTCTAATTTTTCAGCAGAGTATCTTTGCAATCCCATTCCCTCTAAGATTGCTTGGTTTTCTTAATCGTTAGGGAAACGTGTGTTTTAATTGTACTCAAAAAATATTAATTAGTGCCACACTTGAGCACAGCTGCCGCTGGTCATTGAACAACTGTCGATGCGACTTACCGCCGATTTGAACAGATTTCCCGTTTGAATCGCAAATATTTGCCAAGACAAATGCATTACGAATCGAGTCGAGCCAACAAAACGCGGAAATTATAAAAACAAATGTCCGCAAAAATAATTTAACGCTTGTGTTTTTATTCTTCACGTTTTTCAGAACATTTGCCAATAATTCGCACGCAAGTCTGTGCACATTTTTGTTGTTGGTTCTTTTTTTTTTGGGCTTGCATTCTTGGAGGGTTGAAAAAACAACAAAATAAGTGAGGTTACTTGACTATGAGGATACCCTTTTAAGAATAGATCTTAAAATAAGATCATAACAATTGAAATTTGTGTGTTTTTAGATAATTGTAAAATTATATAAAGTATAGTTATTACTACTTTTTTCTCTTTCCTTTTCTACAAGTGTCACATACCCCAACCAGCAACTTGTATGCAGGGTATACGAACCGTAGTACAAATACTCAATAGTGAGTGCGTGTCTGAGTGGACATCCGAGGTGCCATCCATCGATTACATTTGCCTTGGGCAACCCTCGAACTTCGCAGCAAATCGCCCGATGACACGAAATCCGTGCAATTAACTTAATTAAAATGAAATAACAAGTGCTCGGCAATCGCAAAATGTGGCTTCTAAGCCCAGTAGTCCACTGCCACTGCCACTGCCACACCCCACCGCCCCCTTGGCAGTCGCCCGCTTGTTTGCCTTTGTGCTCGAACAAATGTCAACCTTTTTCTGTTTTCGGGTACTCGAATGTTTGCCAAGTCTGTTTGCACTCCGAACGAGTACAAATGATAATAAATAATTTTAATTTGTACATGCACTGAAACCAAATTGTTTGACAAATATGCGCAAGTTTATTTGGTCTGTTTGATTTGACTGACTAATTAAAATAGAAGCCGTGTGAGTTTAGTCTAGAATACTACAAACTAAGCCACAAATATTTGTGAGTATTTGTTTATTGTAATTGGAATGTTATGCGTTTTATTTGTCTCAAACAAGAGAAATATCTTATGGAATATGCGTTACGTTTTTATACTCGTTCACAAAGTGAAACTAGCATATTGGGTTTGTGCTAAGTCCGTCATGCTGTCCGCAACTTTTTTCGGCGCTATCAAAAATAGAGACTTGAAACTTTGGATATATACTTGTAGTTAATCTCTTCAGACAAAGTGTTAAGATTTTTGTGCCACACCCACTGGGAGGCTTGCAATTCGATAACATGTCGATACACCCCAAATCGCAAATCGATGAAAGAAAAAGATAGAGCCATTAAATTTGGTATCTAGATACCTGGTGACCTCCCCCAAAAATTGCAATCTTGACACTCCGGTCACGGCAAACGCCTCCGCCCTAAAAAATCGGATATGCCTATATCTCCCACAATTTTGAGCTAGAGTTACCAAATTTGGAAGGTAGATAAATGATCACCTCCTACGCAATTTTGACATGTGAAGTTCTCGGATCTATAGCTCCATAACTTTGGCAAAACTGAACCGATTTTCATGTTTGATGGCATTTTGGTCATGTTTTGTCATCTAGATTAGTTCTGCATTCAAAATATATGCATTTTTGAAAATAATTTTTTTTTCATTTTTTGTGAAAACATCATGTACCCCCCCTTATTCATTTTCGAAAAAAAATTTTTTTCAAAATTTAGAATTGCGAGTTTTTGTTTTTAATCGATTGTGTTAGTCATAATTAGTATAAAAATCAACATTAA
>SCDS01000585.1:29671-51711 GCA_004149465.1 Drosophila nigromelanica
CCCATACTTCAAACTTCCATAACTTTGTCAAAACTGAACCGATTTTCATGTTTGATGGCATTTTGGTCATGTTTTGTCATCTAGATTAGTTCTGCATTTCAAATATATTATTTTTGAAAATACCATTTTTTCATTTTTGTTTGTATTCATTTTCGAAAATTTTTTTTCAAAATTTAGAATTGCGAAAAATGGAAAGTTAATATTAAGAAATATATAAGAATTGGATTATTGAAAAGCATACACTTGAATTTATTTTAAAGGGTTTTCTTGTATTTTGAAATTGTATTTAAGATCTGAGCTGAAATTACCTGCAAGATAATATTTACAAATTTATATTGTCATATTTAAACTTGTATCTTCGAGTAAATTGTAAATAGCTAGAACAGATCTGAATTTAAAAACTAATTTAATTTCAGTGAAACTTCTTAGAATAGACCTTTTAGACCGCTTTTAGTTAGAAATAAATGCCTAATGCCTATATAAATATATATTTTAAATTTTGTTGTTCTAAACATAATCTTAAAGAATTTTCTGGCACAACATTTTTCTTTAAGCTATTTTCCAGTTCAAAATAATTTCCCTCATTTAATTCTATAACAAATTTCTTTAACAAACAAATACCTATGCACAAACATTTCCATGTCGCCCCCGCTCTGATCTAGCAGCTCGAATTCATGCAGCTGCAAGAGTCAATATGTGTGGCATGTTTCCAGCTCTGATTTCAATGGCTAACAAATAGCTTTAAGGCTTGCAAATCAGCCGCAGCGTCAGACCAAACGAACAAGCCAACTTTAATGGAACTGAACCTAACTGAACTCAACTGCGAGCTGAAAGCCGAGAATCAACAAACCGAAACGAAGCGACTCGCCATGGCAGCAACTCAAACTCCAACTCAAACTTTGTGCGGCGCTTCCTGTGGCAGGCTAAAAGCTTTCAAGGCAAATTTATTACAGCGCCCGCACACCCCCCTCCCCCCTTCGGGCTGCCACCCACACCCGATGGGGCAGACAGGCAAGAATTCTAATAAATGTCAGACGCTCCCCAGCGCACACAAAGCAAATTCCTTTTGATGAACTCGAAATTGTGCACGTGCAAAGCCAACGAATCCTCCAAGCGGCCCGGAACACGCCACGGGCCAAACTACCCCCACAAATGGGCTGTGGCGGGAGTTAACGAGTTCAAATGTATTCATGAGCTGGCTCTTACCAGCCAGCCAGCCAGCCAGCCAGCCAGCCGGGGGGTGTGGGCGTCAGTTGGGGTTGGAGCGTCAGATTGAGGGGTTGGCAGCATTACACGGACTTCCTGTCAGCTGTTCTGGCCTGGCCTTGGGGGTTGGCCGGCTGGTCTGACTTATTGCCTTGCATTTCATTTTAGATGTGCGGTCGGGTCGATGCCGTCGCAGACTTTGGTATTTGTGTGACGAATCTTTTTATGTGGCGCAATTTGCAGGTGTTCCAATGCCCATCTGTAGATATATTTTGTGGCAATTGTGCAATTGTGTGTTTGTTGTGTGAATAGTGAATAGTGCGTAAGCATTGGTCCAAAAACAAACATTTCACTGCGAATGAGGTGATAACAACAACACAGACAGACAAGCAGACAGACAGACAGATAGACAGACGGACGGAGGCAAGTGTTGATGCTGTGCAGAACCTTTAAAGATTCATAGTTGAAATAGCCCTCGATCAGCAGATGAGCGAAGTATATAAAATTAAATATTTCCACATAGATATTTCAAGTGTTCGGAGAATATCAGCGGCAGCTCGTTAAATGCCGCAACAGACTGAATTCTCTCCGAACGGTGTACATATATATATGAATGTGGCTTTGTATCTTGTAGGTACATCAATTACCATCTGGAAAATTTAGTGGGCAGTTTGCTGCCGCAACAAATCGGCTTCATTAGGCGCACAAATCGCGCACTTATTGGCCGTTTCATATGCATTCATTTATGTGAATTTATGCGAATTTATTATGGGCACCCCAAAATGTTAGTGCAAATTGTAAATATGCCATTCAGTACAGTAGTTAAACGCTATGCCCGCCATGTTAGCGGCCGACTGCCCGCTGTGCTGACGATCGTGCCACTGAAAATAGTCGTTATAAGTATCTTATGCGCCGGCCCCGGCTCCGGCCAAGGTGTTAAGTGTGGCGAATGGGCCTCAGCGCAACTGGGCTTTAATGAAGCCGCCACAGGCACAAGACGGGTTCGTGTACGATTCGCTTGGCCACGTAGATAGCTGTTAGAAGAAGCCCGGCTGCTGATTAGCCACGTAAATCATTCCAGGCCTTAAACTTATTTTACTACATATGAACACATCTTGGTATTTTGTTATGTGTAATTCAATACTATTAATTAATTTTTATGTTTTGCAGCCATTAAATGTTTATTATTAAAACATCGTTAAAAATTTGTTTAAATCCTATTATTCACTTAAACCAAAAAAAAACAGTGATTTTGTACTAGTAGTTAAGAATAGTATTTAAATTTTAAATAATACAAATAACATTTAATTTTGAGATTAATAAATTGAATTACAATAAAAGAAACTACTTACTTTATTTTATTATTAAAAATTAAATAATCTCAAATTTAAATTTGAATTTTATAAAAATACCATTTTATTTTTAGGTACCTCTTTTGGCAATCATACTTTAGAGTATATTCTTGTCAAAATAATCTCTCCTATCCCACAGTTTCCCTCCTTTAACAGGGCATATTTTAGTCATTTCGAACTCAAAGGTTTCCACTTGACTTTAATTGCTGGCTGGCAGTTTATGTGAATGAAAACTTTCCCGTGTGTTTGCATCTCACCTGCGGCATCTGCTCTTCGTCCGCATCAGTCAGACCGGCTTCATTCCTGTGCTGGCTGCCAATCAAAGTTGGAATCGGTGGAGGAGCAAACGAAATTCGTTTTTTTTCCACTTTATTTATCTAGCGCATAAATAAAATATTTTTGTACATTTTGGTCAGCTGTTTCCCATCAACGGCGCCTGCTGCCCAAGAACCCAGAACCAAATACCAAATGCCGAAAAACCAACGGATCCCAAAGAGGAAACCGTCGGTGGTCCGCAGCATGTTCGGTGCTGGGGTTGGGTTGGGGCTGCCTTTGGCGGTGGGCCGGGCATCTGTGGATTGTATCACCTCAAGTTTGTGGCGGTGGCATAAAAAAGCGCTAATGTTGCATTAAATTCAAATGAAATCAACTGTAAAGTGGGCTTTCAGTGAGCTATTTAATTTTCCAACACCAAAAAAAGAGCTGCGCAAATAAATACACAATTTTCATAAATATGTGCATAAATATTTGGCTAGAGCTGTTTTCACATATCCACTGACTGATCTCTGCTGATATTTATTTACACATATAATTTATTTACTGAAATTTTCAGAAACATTTCTCAGCTGCAAATAATTCCAATGAATCGAAGAGCGATCGTAAAAAAAAAAATTGATTATCTTTAAAATGTTTATGCAGCTGTCAAAAGCGTTTTTGGAACCGAAATGGGTACATCGCAAAGTTAGATAGGTGAAAATATGAAAAATCTTCGAATTTAATAAATGTGCTGAACTTATCAAGGTCATTTTGGGAAACAGAAGTATCTACTATCACTATATATATATATTTATATATTCACTACTGTATAAAAATCAGTCATTCTGCTCAGATTTATATCTATAAATACAGAGTTAAACTCATATTAAGTCCGATTAGATCAGTCTGGGTATATTTCCCACACATTATAAAGTGTTGGGTGCAGCTCCTAACTTAGATATACATTTTAATTTTTTTTTTTGAAAGTATTCGCTCTTAGGTCAGGGTTTACGGTGCTTGCCACTCAACCAAAAAGTGAGAGGTAAAAGGTTATGTGAATTACATGCGAAGTTCACAAGTTGAGTTTTTGGGATATATCACTCAGAATATATCACTCAAATGCTGTTGTTGTCGTTGTCGGCGCTGTGTGCAACTTGTCAACGCGAGATCTTTGACGAATGTCTCGGGACGCAAGACACAATACACGAGAGCGACACATGTTGCCTGCTTGTTGCGGCCATGTTGCAAGACACAAAATTCTAACAAGCAAATAATTCTCCATTCTCTTATTTGATGTATGTAGGTATATTTATTGCAGTCATGCCACGGCGACGAAAGGCTTCTTAGAAAAAATAAGCATGCAGTTTGTGGCAGTGATTGTCTGGGAGGGCGGCGGGGCAGTCATAGTTGAAGGCGTGCCACTTGGGTCGTGGTCGTGGGCTGTGGCAGCTGGTGCCGTGGGGTGGGGTCTGCGTTGTCTGTAACCAAATGTACACGAGCGATTGACTGTCGTGAAGCTTCGTTTAAATGCATTTTTAATTAATTATGCGACGCGCGTGCCACATGCAACATCAGCAGGCAGCAGGCAGCAGGCAACAGCAGCAACGACATAAAAATGCGATCAGCGAGCGGCGAGCGGGCGACAGTCATAAAAATGCGGCAAGAAATTTTCAAATTTGTAAAACGCACAGCATTCCCAAATGCATGCCGCAGCGATTCGTGCCTCATCCTCGACGTTGTCATATGCCCAAATGCCACAGCCATGTCCCCACTCGGCCCCCTCTCCACTCCACTCCACTGCACTCCACTCCGCCCATGGCCATGCCACGCATGTGTTAATCTGCGTGGAGCACAATTAATTTTCTGCAAATGCTTTGAAACGCATTTTCGGACTAACAATGAGCAGGGGGCAGAGCGAGATTTGTTGGTCCCGTCCCGGTCGGGGTTTATGTTTTATTAATTGCGCTCAACTGCTGCGAGGAGTTGCCCTAGGGAGGCGCTGCCTGCCGGCTGGCTAATTACTAAAAAATTGGCAGTTGTCGTTGATTTTATGCTAAATTATTTGTCAGAGAAGAAGATGCCAATGCGTGACTGCCTCGGCTACCTCCAACTGCCACAGCTGCCCCAGCTGGCTCAGCTGCCTACAGCTACTGCTGTTGCAAGTCTGTCCCCCTCTGTCCCCGCTGTGCCCCCGCTCTGCACTCCTCCACACGGAGTAGCGACAGATTTATGGCTGCCATTTGAATTTTTATGAATATCTGAATGCAGATTGGCTTTGACATTTACATTGGAGCTGATTCAGTAGCACCAGACGACTAAATAAATAGTTGGGCATAGTTAATGTTGCTTTAATGGTTCGCTGCGCAAGTGTTAACCGTTATAACTGCAAACAAATTGGAATGAATTACATGATTTGCAGCGTTTTCATTACCAACCATATTTTATCAGCTTTATATAGTCTATTTTCCATTTTAAAGAAATTCAAAGCATTTACGAGGTTTTAGGAGTTTAAAGCGTAAGTTATATAAGAAACGTTTTCAAATACTAAAATCTTTGAGGTCTAAAATTGCATTGATTTACATAGTTTATGGAATACTATAACTTTTCTATTTTATTTGGAGTTTATTTTATTTTTTTGCAAAAAGTTTGAATCTTGGGTTGTGAAAAAGTTTTACCTTATGATGAATTACAGCAGATTTATTATCCAACTATATTTTAAATTGCTTTTTGTGCAATATCTTTAAAATGATTTTAAAAAAAAATTACAAGCATTAAAGAAGTTTTGGTTTTGAATCTCAGGCTAGTCAAATTCTGTTTGAATTAATATTATGAATAAACTAAACTAGCTAAAGAAGTTAATTACATTAAATCTTTAGCCTTTCCCAACACAAATGCCAATTCAGTGACATTAAATGCAGTTTGAAGTCAATTTATAGAGCTGTTCACAGTCTTTGATCCGGGGCTATTAAAAGGGCCTGTCACTGGGCCCACACATAGCACATGTAATTAAAAATCTTCAAGCAGCTATACCCTGTGCTCATAAAATAACCGAAGGGGGGTATAATGAAATTGAAGGTAATTTTCTGATAGGCAAATGAAAATCAAAAGTGGGTTAGATATATGACTATAAATGTTTAAAATAGAGTAAAATCAAATAAAAATGTCATACGATTTTAATTTCCATCAGCTTGCGGCAACTAATCAAAACACATAACGCAATCGCAGGGTATCTGCAAGTCGTGCATACTTCTCTAGCACATAATTGCATGTTTTTACGATGCAGCTGGTTAAGATTACAACTAATCAAAGTTCTCGAGCTGCTTTATGGACGCCACATGCTTTGCATAGTTCGACTAATTCTCAATCTTGGATACGCGTTTTACCTGCTTGTCCCATGTCCGGAGCTCTGTTTCTTTGTTTTTTATGTATGTGGCAACATTTTTTCGTTAAGCAAATACAAATGCCTCATAAATTATCAGCTGATTAGTGCAACAATTTCAGTGTCAATAAAACAGAGAGAGAGAGCGAGCGAGATAGAGATAGAGATAGATGCAGAGTAAGAGAACGAGACGTCGACTAATTGCAGGATGCGAGCGGTCGCAAAATGTATCTCATAGATACACGACTCTAACATGGCGCTACAATTTACAAGCTGCAATAAAAATCAAATTGCAACGACTAAACGACTAAAACGACTAATTTCGCACAAGTTAATAAATTTGGTGGAAACAAAACAGACGCAGATGCAGACACAGCCACGGATCGTGCTGCTGCATGAAGGAAGCGGCAGGGGAAGAGCAGGGGAGGGGAGGTGGGGAACTGGTTGATCTTCATATTTAGTAAGCAGCAAATTATGGCGGCAATTTCCAGGCGCAATTTGCCGAAAAAAGCAACAAGCAGAACGCAATGCAGGGAAAACATATGGAAAATTATAGTAATAAATATTTGCAGGCTGAGAATTGAGAATTGAGTGCTCGGCGGCGGAGGAGCTGCGGAGCAGCCGGCAGTTGGTTGCTGTGCCGCAGCCTCGGCGCAGGAGCAGACGACACGCAGCATAGCGGCGGCAGTCGGCGCTGCAGCTAAATCTGAAGAAAAACGATAATGGCAGCACTAATAAATTGCAGCCAACATGTTGCATGTTGCACGCGGCAGCCGGCCGGCCGGCCTGCCTGCACCTGAGGAGCGCGTGAGTCAAACGGGGCGTGCAATTAGAGTACGAGAGTAAAACATTTTTGGGCTGGCAACTGGAACAGGGAATCGGGAATCGGGCATGGGGCATGGGGCATGGGGGCAGTTTTGGGTTTGGCGGCGGCGGCGGCGGCGCTCATGCAAATGACGCTGGCAACGACGCGTCGTTCTACGGCGCAACGCATAGCCGCAAGGGACACTTATTAAAAACAGTTATTAAATGCGACAGGCAACGCGCATTGCACTCTTTTTGTTGCTGTTGTTGTTGTTGTTTTCTGGGTGCGTGGCCCAGCCCAAGTCCAGCTACAGTTCCAGCCTCGCCTCGCCTCGTCAGAAAAGTCGTGCAAGTCCCCCGCGGCTTTGCACGTGTTCCACGCTCGCACTCGCATTGGTATCTGTATCTGTATTTGTATCTGTATCTGTAGCGTTAGCTGTATCTGTGTTTGTATAGAGGGACATGCGTACGACGCGTCGCTGGCATCGACATCATCGACATGACCGCTGGCCGCTATTACAATTTAAATGTGGCCGCCGTCGACGTTGCCGTATCGCATATTGGATTTCATGTTTGCCACTTTTCTCTCTTGGCAACATTTTATGCTGATTACACGTCTAATCCGCAGCGTGTGCCTCAAACTGATGCCCCCTCTGTGCGCGCCTTTGTGCGTCATGTTCCTGTTGTTGCTGTTGTTGTTGCTGTTGCTGATTGGGGTGGAGTTCGAGTCAGAATCGCGTCATTCAATTGCCGTTTGCGCTATTGGCGTTTAACTTGAAATGGCAGCTCTTTAATGGCATACAGGGTGCTACGACCCCAACACAACAAACGAAGCCTTAAAGTTGGCCCTAACTCGGGATAAGGCTCTTTGCTAGGTCTTCGGCTGCCATAGAAATTACAGTTGGCTGCTACTTTTATCTGGATCAACATTTATATGTTTTCCAGTAGTAAAACTGTAAAAGACAAAAATTAGTACATTAAAATCGACATACTGCTTGAAGAGATATTGCCATTTCAGTTGTAAATTTTATCCAAGTTCTCCAGGCAAGTAAGCAACGAGGATTCAATTCATGGAAAGTTCGATTTCCAGACGTAGTCTGGAGATTCGAGCCTGGTAAATTCTTGCAATAATAATTCTATGCTAGCAACAATAAAATATGTATAAAATGATCACTCGATTATAATATACAAAACGTTCCGAAGTGCCGAAGGGATTTTCAAATTTTCCAAAAATTCTAATTACTGGATGTACCATTTGATTTATTTAATTTTGTATCCAACCAGTAAATAAACTTTGGTATATATATTAATATTTGCTATACAAAGCAAATTCCAACTTGTTTTTGTAAGTGCCTTAAAACATTTAAAAATCAATTTCTATAAAAGTTCCATAAATTGGGAATTATGAATTTATACTATACGATAATAATATCCCATGTTTTTTTAAAGTGTTATTAATTTCAAGTGCTAATTTTAAGTGACTACTGTATTAGCATATATAATACGATTATCGACTATTATATTTGTATATAAAATGTTTTAATTTATGTGTGCGATAAATACAAATATATATTGAAATTTGAATTGCATTATTGGAAACCAACTTCCATACATAATTAAAAAGACACCCTGTATATCCTATAGCAGTGGCAGCCCAGGCCCAGTTCCAGACATTGGCATTGGCGTTTAATTGGAATCTTGAGCAAATATAGAAACAAATAAAAACATGGCAAAAATCCAATAAATGTCCTGCGCTGCACGTGCACGCAGCGAGAGGCCGAGCGAGCGCCGTGGGAGCGGCCCGAAGACGTTCCTCCTCCACGTTCCACCGGACAGCGTTAATTGAGGTGGAGGCAGCCAGGCAACGGCACGAAATTGGATAAATTGCCCAAGAGATGTGGGCGGGCAGCGGGGGGCTGGCGCAGGGGTTTAACTGCTGCTGCTGCTGCTGCTGCCGCTGTTGCTGCTGCCACACAATGCGATGTCACAACAATCGATTGTCCTTTTTGTTGCCCGCATGCTGACATCATCAACATTGCTGGAGCCACCCTCGCAGCAGCGACGAAGGCAGCGACGCACTTCCGATTTCCGGACGTGCCTTGATGGATGTGCAGCAGTCGCGGCTTTCAATTGATGCCGCGTGACACGTGTTTCGTGTTGTTTTTGCCGTTGCGCAGCTACCCTCCAGTTGCCGTTATGTGCATGTGTGCACGTGTGGCTTGAAAGGATTCGTGCCCGGACCGGAAGACCATAAAACTGCCGCAGTTGAAACCTTATCACATTGGGAAAATCGATTGTTGCCCCCCTTCCCAACGCCACCACGGCCGCCGGCAATGGGAGGCGCCTCGCCAGGCCGCCATTGCTGCGCAGTAGAATTTGGCTGTCGGCGAGAGCCGCTCCCGTTGTAGACATTCCGCGCGGCAAACAACACGTGCGAAAAATCTGCGCGAAACAAACTGCGCGCAGTTCATGAGTCAAACGCCCTGAATAATGTCCACAACGCGGCAAAGGCGACAACGCGTGGCCCCTACAATCCAACAGCCCTCCCGACCAGCAGCAGCCCCAACTAGAGATGGAAGTGTTTCCTAAAAGCACTCGCCAAGAAATTATTCAAATTGTTATTACAACGTATTTTTACTGGGGAAAAATAACGTAACTTAGGCCTTGAAAGAAAAATCTTAATAAAATTATTATATTATTTATTTGCAAAATTTAAAATTTAAAACTTATAGAATAAATGTTATCTTATTGAACTACATAGGAACGGGTTCTAAATATATATTTTTATTAATTTATTTATTTTTTGTTTGTTTGATATTTATATTGTAATCATTATATTAGTCTATGAAAACACAAAATAGATCTAATTGTTAGCTTTTATGCAAAATTTAAATTTAAAGATTTTTATTTCACAAATATGTCCAGATTTTACATACAAAATTTGTAGCTTGATTTTAATGTATATTAATTACAAAACATTAATACAAATTGTAAAACATTTAATTTTGTTTTTTATTGTTTGTAGTTTCTGTCATCTTTTTCAAGAAATATATAAAGTTTTTCTTCGGTTTTCCACTTTCTCAATTGGTAGACAAATATGCCATTCAATTTTCCTAACTTAACTTTTGTTGTAATTTGGTCGAGTTTTGGTTTTAACTCGTGTTGACATGTTTAACACGAACTATCAGTAAATTTGACTATTATTTTAACACGAACACGTCGTGTTGAGTCGTGCGTTAGACACGTACGTGTCACGAACGCAAGCAGTGCACGCACTCAACTCTGGCTGCAGCCGACATCTGTCCGTCCGGCTGTCCGGCCTGCGCTGGCACAGGCTGTCCAAACAATTGCCTGCGTCGATCTGTTTGAAAACTGTGTTCGAACAAACGTCGCATTAACGCAACATTTTCCCATTTTTATGGCCAAAGCTGGCCAAGAGCTCAGCTGCCTGTTATCCAACACGGTCACAGCGACAGGCAGCCAGTCTCCACACTGCCAGTCCAGCTCCAGCTGCCAGTCTGCCAGTCTGCCAGTCTGGCAGTCTGTCTGCAGTCCGGCTGTTGTCCAGTTATGCGCCAAAAGCAGTGCAGTCTCCAGCTGTGACTTGAACTCTTGCCAAACACGCGCCTGCGCAGCGACTGCCAGTTGCCAGTTGCCAGTTGCCTTTGTCTTCATAGTGTAGAAGGGGTGGCTGGGTGGGGGAGGGGAGGGGGTGTTGCCATTTGGAAAGCTGCAGGAATGCGCAAAGCCAGCCAGGCAGCCAGCCGCTTATCTCGGCAGTCATTTAGCGTAATCAGTGCTGGCTTCGGCGGAGGAGTAGCTGGGAATGATCTCTAAAGAGAAACTCGTGCATTGGCCAAAACTTAATAAAATGTATATATTTCGACTACAATTTATAATTATTTATTCGTTAGGGAGTACGTCATGAGTCCAATTATGGCAGCCTTGTTCATTGTGCTCGCTTGGGGACCGAACTCGGGCAGGATCAAGTTGATCAGCAAGGCGCCGAAGCGGTCTAGGAAAGCGGATACCGCGATGCCCACATGGAAATAGTTCTCCTCGTTTATGCCCAGATATGTGGCGGATCCAATGTTGCCCAGCAGCGACAGATCCTTAACCATTTGAGTGGCATTATCAAAATCATCGCCCAAGTTGCCCATCATATCGTAGATCACCAATATCAGGGATAGGCCGTGCACCAATGCGAAGTCCGATTTGGATGACTGCAGATAGAGCTCGATGTTGGCCAGCGGAAGCGGTATCACATCCACAATGCCCGTCGACACGAAAAAGGAGCGCGAACACTCCTCATCCCCCCGAAACACGTGCACCAGCGACAGCAGTCCGTGGATCAAACAAAATGCGGCTGCCGTATAACCGTACGGATTATCGCTCAGCGGCAGTGCGTAGAGTCCGTAGCAGCTGGCGCCGATCAGCGTTACCTGGGCCACCGACTCAACCCAAAACATAGACATAGCGTTCAAATCGGTTAAAAGAAACAAAATAAAAACTTTCAATAAATTTTACAAACGTAACGGAAAAAATTTGGATCCTTCTGACTTGACTAAAAAGTTGAATGTGAAAAATAGTTGGGGAAAATCGAACGAGGTTTGCTGGATTTCTAACTGAGTTTGTTCAAGCTTTAATGTCAAGGGAAATAAACAAGTATTTTATATAATATATATATATATAATAAATTAATTATCCACTACCTGTTTCATAGTTCCTAATTTACGTTATGTTATAAATTAAATTAATAAATTATTATTATTAAATTATTAAATTAAAAAAATTAAAATTCAATTATTATTATTATATTATAAATTATAATAAACAATGTATAATCCTAAATTATTATATATATATTCTTCCTTACCATAACCAACAATTTACTTTTCGCTTTTGTTAACTTGTGTTTCTGATAGTCTGTCTGCGGGATTTTAAATATGGAAAATATTCTCGACCTGTGCCTGGTTTTTTGATACGATCGCATTCCTGGGATTGGACAGTTGCGACTACTCTGGTTAGCCTGATTGACCCTCATAAAGTCAACTGCCAGCGCTTTTGTTGCTGGACACGATCTAAATCAGCACAGACAATAAAGCTCTAATCAGAGGGCACGACTATAAGGCTACCCTGTGTCTTATAATTCAATTAAACGTATTCAATAATTATGGAAGTTATTAATATAACAATATTCATTTTTTTTTTGTATCTCTTGTTCTTATAATCTCTGGGATAAATATAAAATAATCAAACATAATAAATACCATATTACATTATATATACCCTTTTTTATACCATTAACAATGGGTAAAGGGTATATAAAAAAATGCACTGCAACTGGCTGGAGCGCCAACATAGTTATAAAGCAAACTAACATAACTAAATGCAGGAAACGCTTTCCAGGAAACAACAACAACAACAACAGCAACAGCAACAACAACAACAACACATCGGGCTGGATGCTGGCTGATTGTGTTGTGTCCAAGTTTTTGGGTGCCATGGCAAAAGCAGCCAACAGCAGCAATGGCCAAGAGATTTATTTGCAAAACCAACAACAACAACAGAAACAACAACAGCAACAGCAACAACTGCAGCAGGAGCAACAACAATCAGCGAGCAACATGACTTGGTAGTTTTTCGTGTGCATGTTGCCTGTTTTGTTGTTTTGCTGTTTCGCTGTTTCGCTGTTGTTTTGGCAGTTGCTAGTAGTCCTCGAAGATGAGATACTTGCCAGCTGATTAGCTGACACACAAACAACAACAACCAGCAACAACCCGCAACAACCCGCAACAACAACAACGGAGTGGGCAGCACTGTCAGGCGGCTGCCAAGTCAAATCGTGTACACAATTGGCGCGACATGCAACATTATTCTCTGGCCTCAGAGCGGACCCAACGAGACCCAAAGCCCAAACGTTGGGCCATTGCCATCCCTATGCCCATTCCCGATGCAGCTGCACAGTGCCTGCCAATTGTAAGCGGTGATGGTGGTGGTGGTGCTGTGGGTTCGGGTTCGGGATCGACAACCGGGATCGGGTGTGGGTGCTGCAGACCAAGTCCCGATCGGACCGATTGCTAAAACGTTTGCAGCCGGAGTTTGACTTAATTTTCACCGTCCTGGCCGCGATCTGTGCCTTGGTATTGCTCTTGGTCTATTGTCTGTGCTCTTTGCTTTTGGCCTGAACCGCTTTCGCTTTAACTGCGGCTGCGGCTTTGGTTTCGGCTTCAGCTTTGGCTTTGGCTTCAGCTTGTCCGCAGCTTTTGGCTGCCGCTTCGTGATTTGCGATTTTATCGCATTGAAATGAAATAATTTGAGTTCAAAATGATGAAGTTAATTGTGTTTATTAGGCTGCCAGTCACAAGAGCCGCGCAGCTCTAGCTCTGCAATATGGCACCGCTCGTGTTTCAGCTGCCGTCGCTGCCGCTGACTCACTCGACGGACGGGGACGGGGCGACTGATGTGCCCCGGGGGCGCTTCCCGCCCGCCGCTGTTGTTGCAATGCAATTGCCCAAATAGTCGCTCGGTTTATGCAAATTCGTGAATTTATGAGCTGTTTGCCATTAAGTCATTTTAAACGAATCTTTCGGCCCGCCTGCAGCAGCAGCAACAGCAGCAGCAGCAACAACAATGGAATAGTTAAAAGCAACTGTAGGAAATCTTGTAATATATGAAGATTCATTTATCTTTAAAATCAGATAATAAGTAAAATGATTGAAAAGTCTGGAAAAAAAACTTTTTTTAGTGTGAATTTCAAAAAAAAACTTAAAAAATTATGTTTATGAAAATATGTTTAAATCTAAGTTGAATGAATTACAAGAAATTCCGAATTATTGCTATAAGTACATGACCTATAGATACTCTCATATCTACTCAACACTCGAGTGTTACAAGATCGATGAGAATATCGTTAGGCTTTCCACACAGAAGTGGCAGCAAAATACGAAGCGTGATGAAATGCAATGAGCTGGAAACTGCTGCAGTTGGGAAGGAGTCTGTGACATGCCACTGGCGTGACTTTCCCACTGTGCAACAACAGCTTAGTGGACTTAATCACAGTGGATTGGATTGTTGTTGTTGCTGCTGCTGTTGTTGCTGTTGCTGTTGTTGCAGGAGGGTTGTTCTGCGAGATTTGGCATTCTGATGATCATATCGCGACTGAAAACGCTTGTCAGCCTTTCTTAATGAGCAGAACATCGCCTCGTGCGTCGGTCACGTGCACTGATTGTCGCCGCCCCGCGTTCGCTTTGGCCGCACAAACAAAGCGCAGCTGTCAAGTGGCATTAGGCCGCTTGCCGAGGTGGTTAAAGTGGGTTCATAGGGCTTTTATAATATAGTGGGATCCAATCAGACCGTACCAAATCGTTTGAGCCAACGAAATAGCTTGCATCTGGTGTCCACTGCAATCGATTCCCAGCATTTGCAAACCCGGCCCGGGCACGGGCACGGATCTGGGCAACGCAGCCCGGGCAACCCTCCTGCCAGGCGCCAAGCAACCCCCACGCGTTGCCTGGCAACCAAAACGCTGTGGAGACTCGCTGGCTCTCGCTCTCTCCTTGGCTCTCTCTCTTTCTCTCTGTTTTTCTCTCTGCGCGCACTCAGTTTTTGAGGGCAGCCATTTTGAATTAATTTGCAGACCTTAATATATGCACCCCCCACAAAATCGTCTGGGGCAGTGTGGTGAGGAGAGGGGGAGGTGGGGGGCATGCAACGCAGACGCTTTGTAGACTCGTATCGATTTTCTTTTTCGAGAAGCCACATTTTCTTGTGACGCCCACATCAGTCCCATAAATCGAGAGGCTGCTGACAGATTTCAGTTGCCTGGCTCCACTTTGATTTCTATGCAAATCCCAGTCAAATCATGAGAAAAACCAAGCAAATTGTGTCGTTTTTTTTCTCCGTTTCATTTTTTATTTGTTGTGGCACAACCAGTCGCCGGTTATGGCAGCCGTTTTGCATATGTCGGGAGCAACGCCGGCTGTGGCGCCACGTGCAGCTGGAGCTGGAGCTGGAGCTGGAGTCTGCAGAGTCTGTTGGGCTGGGGCCAAAAGGAGCGCCCGGCGCCGGCTCACGATCGAGGGCCGCACGAATTACAACAATGCCAAAGCTCCTGAAATTATCATGACCCCGGCGCGGCAATTGGGTCAGCGGCGCAACATTTGTTTGGTGACACAACACGAAAACATTTCCAGCTCACCTCCTGCACCGCCTGCCACGTGGCTGTCGTCGAGCTCTCTTACCTGTTTCCACGCTAATGAGACCCGGGCCCAATCCCACAGCCGCCTCTATTGACTCAGTGCACAATGCGCTGGCCACGCGACCGCCTCTTTGGGCGTGTGCAGCGTCGCTGAGCAACCACCGAGCGAGCGAGCGAGCTCCTAATTGACGCACGTCCGCCCGTCCGTCCGTCCGTCCGTCTGTCCGTGCGGTTCGTGTCCTGGTCGTGTGTCTAGCCTCAGCTCGCATATGAAAATTTAATTGCTCCATTTGTTTGAATCGCATTTCAATGGCTTGTAAGCGAACTGGGCCTGTTTAACCGGAGGGCGGTTGGTCTCCCATCAATTTACTAAATTAGTTTAGCTGCTTTGAATGGCTCACAAATTGGCAACAAAATGCAATAAATTAACACAAACAAGAAATTTATGTGGGGGAAACTGCGTTCAAAAGGGCGCACGATAAAACTTTATGCCACGAAATTCTCATTTGGAAATAAATATATCCACGTTTCAATGGCAAATCGTTAGAACAACTCTAGAATAATCTCTAAGATATTTGAGTTGTTGGTTTCTTTAAAGAATGTTTGTGATGATTTGTCCTATAGCTTGATTCTACATTTAAAAAATATGCATTATTCAAAATACAATTTTTGTTGAAAAGCATGTTGTTGAAAAAGCATGTAAACAAATTTTTGAAATGTATCCATATTTCAACTTTGTCAAATGTTAACCGATTTTGACGTTCGATGGCTTTTTTGATTTTTCGTATACATTGATTCTACATTTAAAAAATATGCATTATTGAAAATAAAATTTTTTTGAATTTTTTGGTAAAAAAGCATGTGATTTTTTTTCAAAATTTAGAATTGCGAATTTATATTTTTAATCAATTGCATTTACCACAATTAGCATAAAAAACAACATAAATAAATAACATATTTTGGACTTTTTTGGCCGCCTTTCTCTGCGATTTTCAAATCTAAATTATTTTAAAGAGATTTCTGAACAGATATGGTTAACTAGACTTGTAATTTAAATGTTATGTTTCATGATCGCGCCATATCCATTAAACTCCATTGTAAATTGAACAAGCTGGCTTCGTTTTTAAAGAACTTCATAAATAAAGACACTGGCTAAGTATTCTGTTAAGTTTCGCATTACTGCGGTTCGAGTGCAGGATTTGAGCCAAGTGCGCGGAGCATTCGCCAACTGCAACTGCTGCAATCTCAGGCAGCGGCGACAGACATGCAACGCATATAAAGCTGATTAATTGAAGTCATCATAAGTTGTGGCAGGCAGCAAAAGGAGGCAGCAAGAGCAGCGTCTAAAACTTGCAGATTGCAACACAAATTCACTTAAGATTGCAACAAATGTTGCAGCAACGACAACGACAACGACGACGACGACGACGACGACAACAGAGGCAGCCTCTGTATCGTTGCCGGGGTCTGAGACCCGGGGCCACTTGAGTTCTAAGCTGGCCCCGCAGCCAGCTGAGTGCATGTGTCATGTGTGGCAGACAACACAAACACACACACACACACAGACGCACACACACACACAGAAACAGACTAAATGATTAAGTGAACATTTAACGGCTGCTAATGAATGTGGTGCAGTTGGCATAGAAGTTGCTGCAATGTCACACGCGATGCCACTGACACTGGGGGTCGCGACCGCACCGCTCCGATCCGTTGCCGGCCTCCTCTGGCAGTCGCAAGCCAATCAAGAGCGCATCATCCGAACGCGAACGCGAACGCGAACGTAAACGCCGACGCAGCCGTTGCTGATGAGGCAGGTCTGTTGCCGCTGGCAGTTGCAATTGAGTTGGCCTGCCGCGCCTAGAGAGCGTTAAGTGCCGTCGCGTCTGAAGCCCACATGGTCTGGGTCTGGGTCTCGATCTGGCTGCTGTTGACTCGTCTGGAATGCAGATGTGTGCAGTCGGACAAACGGACAAGCGGACGGCGGCCACCACGCTGACAACGCTACAACTGGTAACTCCTGCCCCAGCCCACTTCCCACTTCCTTGCGGCCTCTCTTCCTGTTCGTTTTGCATGCAGCTGCGAATTTACCAGATTGTACAAATATTACTTCTTCACTTGAAGACTAATTAAATTTGAATATGTTTTTCTTCATTTTTTATTAAACAAGCTGAGCTGCAGCTTGCTTAAGGTTAGGGGGAGGGGCGGAGGGGCGGAGGGGGTGGGGCTGTGGCACAGCTGCAGACGAGTCGCTGCAAACTCAACGCAGAGGCGTTTTCACTCGTAGTCAAGTTTAGACCGGCTCCTGCTGTTACCCCCAATCCTGCCCTGCTCAGCGCCGAGGCGTAGCTGGTGGTCTGCGCCATCTAAATTTATGGCTTAATTTGGCGCTCTTGTTAATGCGTGTGTGGGCGTGGCCTGGCAGCAGCAGCAGCAGCCAAGACCAGCGGGTGGGTGGGCGTTCGCTGTCAAAATTCTGACATTTTAAGTGTATTTCGCTCGACTCTTGACTAAGCAAATATTTTCACTATGAAGGGCTGTCAAGACTGGAGACCTGCCTGCCTAATTGCCAAAAGTACTCGCAGCTCATCAGGTTCTATACATCATCGTTTGGAAATTGTCTAAATGGGGAATATTATGAAAATTTTGTAGTTTTTTCAAGTGCTTCAGACAAGCGAAGACAATTGAAGCTTAAGCTTCTTTAAGAGTATTAAAGTACTTTACTTAAAATTATAAAATCTAAATAATAACACATTCATAAAAAAAATACTTAAAATGAGTGAATTATTATTAGTTATATATTATCTTTATTATTAGCTAATACGGCATTAATGAGTTGTCCAGCGTATTATGATTAACCCATTGATATATTTTTCATTTAAATCTAGAACACACAAAAAATAAAAAATAAATTATTTAGTCCAATTTTTAAACTTTTATAGCTTTGTGAAAATTTAACCGATTGATGGTTTAATATAGGATTAATATAGATTTTAGGTCTGGTACCATATTTTTCTTGATTTAAGTAGGGAATAATTTTTTTGTACAAAATTTTTCTTCAATTCTTAATCGAAGTTTAATTTTGAAACTGTGTTGAAACTGAAGCGACTTTAAAAGAATTAACCTTATGATGCTAGATTTTACTCTAGAATATTTCTGTATGCTAAAAGCTCAGTTTTTGCTTAAATTTATATTTTAAATTAGAATTTACAACTCCTCAGTTTTTAGGCATAACAATTGTTGATATTTTAATACAGACTATTTTTATTATATCAACAAAAATTATAGATTTTTAATGAGATAACTAAGCTAAGATGTTTTAGGAGTATATACGCTGCATAGGGTTTTTTTTAATAAAACCTAAATATAGAACTGAACTAATCAATAAGCAAAGTAAATGCTTGAAAGCCATTTCTGAATGGACTCAAGTTGCATTAATGGGCAGAACTGGAGAACTGTCCGCACTTGAAAAGAGCTCGTTTATAAATAGAAACAATGTCTAGCCGAGCCGAGGAAAGTATGGGCCGTAGTCTAGTCTAAGCCAACAGTGGGTGTGTGGTGTGTGTGTGTGTCTAAGCCACAACAGTTTTCTAATTGTCATGCGAGTGGCAACGCCGGATGTCAACGTCGTCTACATCGTTGTGGTCGTCGCCGTGCGTGCCTTGTAGCCCAATCCGAATGTGGTCTTTGGCCGAGCGCTGATCGGTGGCTTGTTAGCTTGTCTGGGCCAACAATGTCCAGGGACTCCGTGTTAATGTTTGCTTTGTCTGGGCTTGGGCCTGATTTGAATGCTCGTTTGGCATTGCGCACCATTTTGGTTGATGTAGTTTTTTGTTTGTTTTTAATGTGTTGCGGTCGTAAGCTTGTTGTCCACTTGATTGGCGGCCCATAAACAAATCGTCGCGCAATTACCGCCAAACAACCGCGACAACATGAGGCGACAACTTCAAGTGGCTCTAAAAATAGCAATGCCCCGCCCACCGCCGCCCCCCTTCTACTCCATCTGACAGTTATAATTAGCCACAGCAGGAAATTGGCCAGCCATTCTGAGCTAGAGCCGCATAATTGAAATTTAATTCAACCGTAGGTGTGGGCTGTGGGTGTGTGGTGTGTGTGGGGTGTGTGGGGTGTGGGGTGTGTGCTGTGGGTGTGCCAGTGGGCCAAGCCGAGCGATGAGAGCTGTGTGATAAATTTGGCACGTTGTTGCCACGACATGACCAACAAGCATCCCATACCTGCCCCCACCCCTCACACGGCTGCTGCTGCTGCTGCTGCTGCTGGTGTTGTTGTCGTGCAGAAAGGTGCAAAATTATGATTTACTCGATGCCAAAATGAAGATAACAAACAGCAGGCACCCAACCTGGCAGGTAACCTGGCGCGTCGTGCCAACGGCTCCACAATGCAGGTGACAAATCTTGGTTAGCCAATCCAAACAACAAACACCTGCATTGACATTACAACACAACACAGCAGCAGCAGCAGCAGCACCAACAATAGCCCGCAACAGCAACAACAACGAGCAAAGATCGCAGCTTTAATACCCTAGTGTTATGGCTTAAATCTGAAAATTCCCTAAATAAATATAAATAAATAGAGTTAAACATAATTTCAAGGCTGCAAATTATTTGGCAGCAATTACCAATTTTTGCTTTTCCCAAATGGTTAAAAAAATGTTTTTAACTTATATTAAGCTTTCTTTCAGATATATATATGTATATATACTATTATATTATATATATTATATATATATTATTTAAAATAAAACAATAAAATATAAAACAATAAAAAAATTATATATATCAACTTTTCTTCGTTTTGAAAGCATTCTTTTCCTGTTTTGTATTTAAATTTCAAATATGAATATTTTATATTAAAAATATATTTCTATTATCAAAAATTAAATGAAGCGTCTAATCTTAAGTGATTTTTTTAATTGTCTGCCAAATAAAGTTTTCAAAACATAAACATGGTTAATCATGACACTAATAGCTGCCATAACTTTGCCTTAACTGAACAGATTTATATGTGAAATGTCTTCTGCTAAGCACTTTGTTTCTCAGACTATTTCTAGATATATTAAATATATTGATTGAAATTTTATATTTAAAAAATTATTAATTTAATATAATAAAAATACATATACTTTGAAAAATTTGTAATCTTTGGTTTTCCCCTTTAAAACATGGCCAATAAATACAATGTTAAGTATGATTAACTGAGTGAAAGGTACAAGGCCCAGGAATTATGAACTGGCATTGCGCGGCGCAACTGTTGCCAAAAGTGCGAAGTGGTAGCCAAAAAAACAAAAACAAAAAAAAGAAATACACCAAAAAAAAAAATCGAAAAAATGTGAAATATCGGTCGCATGGCCTTTTAGAGACAGCGCCGCTGTTAACATATATGGCCAGGTTGGGTTGCCAAAATGCTGCCAATCGACAACTGGCAACTGGCAACTGGCAACTGTTCACCCAAAGTGCTGACCATTTTGGTGTCGGTCGCATCTGTTGACGCACTTGTTGCCGTTTGTCGATGGCCGTTTTCCGATTGTCAACTGGGCGTGTTTTCTATGCACTTGCCTTAAAAGCGGCTGCTGCCTAAACATGGCTGGCAACTTTGTTAAATGTCAGTTTTGTGTCAAAATGCATTTGACCGGGTAGAAATATTTGGCCACGACAGGCAGACGGGGCACACTCAAAGAGCTATCAAAATATTTTCGTTTGCCAGTTTAAATTTAAAGCGCCCCAAAAGCGAACAGCGCCCAGTGCGCCCATAAAATATGACACGTGGGTAATATCAAAAACCCATAAACAATGCTAAATTATTGGGCAACACTTGGAGAAATATAAAAAAAGATATATATATATACACATTAAAAAAATAAAGAGAGAGAAATGGAAAAGCAGCAGCGAAGAACGCGCCTCGAAATAGATCGCAACACATTTAACCCCTTGGCATCATTAGCAGCTCGTCTATGGGCTCCCGGGCTGCGGAGAGAACAGCTGAGGCTGACATGTGGGAACCGCTACCCAACCCCAACCAGAACCTATCTGCACACCCGACCCCACCCCGTCCCCCTTTGGGTTGACAGAAATAGCGTGATAATCGTGGCACGTTCTTTTGGTCGGGGTTTCCCCCTCTCGGGTCGTTGTGATTTCCACTTCCGATTTAACTGGAACTGCGTAAAAATGTGCCTCACCTCACCATCGCCCCCCCTACCCCCAGCTCTAACAGCTGTTTCGGCTGTGGGGACCTCTGCATGCGTGTGGTTTTGCCGTGGTAACGCCCGCCCCCCCCCCCCCCCTTTCCCCTTTTTCCAGTCAGTTTCCAAAAAAAAATTCCGCTTTTGGTGGAGCATGCGGCTGTCATGTGTGCCAAATGTGCAGCAGACGATCGAATGCCGCACCTTATGTTTGATTTCATAAATACAAATACTCGCCAGTATATATATCCATACATACGCACAGTTATATCTGTTTCTGTATCTGTTTCGGTTTCTGCTGGGATATTTCGCCTTGGTGCGCATTAACATGTAACAGATGCGCTCCACATTGCGCCTACACAGCTTCCGAGCGGGAACCAGGGGAAAGCAGGGGGGAGGGGGAGGGGAGGGGGTGTCGAGGGGGGGCAGCGCATTGTTTATGAACTGCATCCGCAGTCAATAAAACTTATACTTTCTGATACACTGCCGCTGGTCGTCTATATAAAATTGTACAATCTACTATGATATATATATGTATATATACAAACAACAATTCACAGGCCTTTGATCAATTTTCGTGTGCTGGCAGCTTTTATTGGCACGAAAAGGCGCAGAAATATTAATTAATCAGAATTTTGATAGAAT
>SCDS01000586.1:0-39499 GCA_004149465.1 Drosophila nigromelanica
ACTACGTACAAGCACGAGTAAGCACAAAGCATAACTGAAACTTTAAGTGTGACCAGTATTCAAATATACATTGTTGCCAAATACATTGGTATTTTAACACCATCAAAATCGGTTCAGTTTTGACCAAGTTATGGAGTTTGAAAATTTGACCCATGCCCAGATGGGAAATATTGGGGAAAATTTTTACATGAAAATCGACCAAAAATTGTGTACCGAGATTTAAATAAATAATTAATTTCGAGGCCAAATCATGGATAAAAAGCCATTCCTCATCAAAATCGGTTCAGTTTTGACCAAGTTATGGTAGTTTGAAAATTTGACCCATGCCCGGATGGGAAATATTGGACACAATTTTTACATGAAAATCGACCAAAAATTGTGTTCCGAGATTTAAGTGCAGAATTAATTTAGAGGCCAAATCATGGATAAAAAGCTATTCCCCATCAAAATCGGTTCAGTTTTGACCAAGTTATGGAGTTTGAAAATTTGACCCATGCACAGATGGGAAATATTGGGCACAATTTTATGAATGAATTTCAGGACTTAATAAGCGCATAAAAATTTATTTATAAACCAATTTGCAAGACTGTAGTATTTGATTTGTAGTTTTTATGGTTTTATCGATATTGGGGGCGATTGGAGGAAGGTATCCAAAACCTGAAATATTTAAAATATCCGTATTCTTTACGCGATTATATTGAAATAAATTTGGTGGCTCTAGATTTTATAGTTTAGGAGTTATGCTTAAAAAACAGGGTCAAAAACACGATTAATATCGATAATAAGACAACGGAAAGAGTTATCGATCTTTTGAAATAAACTTGATCTGCGTATGGTATATACGAAGCAAATGACTCCAAGATCAGTTTTCTAGCGTTTGTAGTCTTTGAAATCGGCGTGTTCATACAGACAGACGGACAGATAGGCAGACAGACAAAAAACCACAAAACCATTATACAATTTTTTTTACCCATTTTCAATGGGTTCAGGGTATAAAAAAGTCTCTTCTGTAAGGGTTGTTAGGTATTGTAAAATATATTTTAATGCAGTCTTAAAGTCTTAAACAAGTTCACGGACAAACTATAAAATCATAAGTTTTCATATGTAAACTCTCCGTTACTCGTTGCGTACAGCGAATCTTCCACTCGGAAACGCTTGAATATAGCACTCTTCCTCGTTGAATTTGTAATAGCATAATAAAATAAAGCATAAATACATAAATCCTTAAACTAAACCCTCTTTTCAAGTCAAAATTGACGCCTGCAGAGCTTAAAAATGTAATTCAAAATTTTTACACTTTTGGCCTGCAGCTAATGTTGGCCAAGACAAAAGAGGTTTATTAGCCCTGTGCATAGATATTTTTAGTGTCCTAATTGAAAGATACATACTTTATTTGAAGCCAGGCGGCTGCCAAGCGTAAGAAGAACTTTTTCTTAATTGCAACAACTCGAATGGCAGAGTTCATAAAAATTTGTAATTTTTGCATTTGCCGTCTGCGGCTGTTGATTGTTTTCCGCCGGCTGCCTGGTGGCTCATCTATTGTTCCAAGTTTTCTGGGAATGTCGATGGGCGAGTAAATTCTTAAGAAACTTTTCATCATCAACAGTGACAGGCTCTGCCCCCAGCCTCAGCTATCGGCAGGTGATGCTGCTGCTGCATACACAATGAAAGTATTTATTAAAACAAACTTGGCTCTGTCTCTGTCTTGGTCTCTATCCTTGACTGGTCTGCAGCTGCATTTGTGGGCAAAGTTTGGCGCAGTTACCGCCGCTGCCGTCCAGGCGCATAAATGTCACTTACGCGTTCCTTGAAGCGCGCCATGCGGCAAGTCGCAAGCATCATTGTTTGCAATAGCCACATCGCACAGTGGAACGAGTGCATGGCAAAACGTTTTAGATATATTGTCTTTGCTGTTTTTATGCCAAAGCTAGCTCAGGCTAGGATCTAAGGTAGCTGCGATCGATATGTTTATATATAGAAGGTAACTAATCTTAAAGATCAGGTAAAAAGTACAAGTACAAGTACAAGTACAAGTTTTATTTTTTAGTGGAGTCGAGCCCAAGTTCCAAGTTTATATGTAGAATTTTCATTCTCAATTCTAGAAAAACGAAAGTTTTACTTGACTTAAGATTATTTTCTCACACACAAAGTACTAACTCATTCGAACGTAATATTAGTCTGGCTTTGTTCTCTCTGTGTAATTGATAACTGAAACTGATTTGTAGAACCGAAATTTAAAAAGTTTAATTTAAGCAGCTATAAATTCCAATATTAATTCGTATTTTTCTTCACTAGGTGCTCCACTGTACGTCGCACCCACTGTGCAGCAAATTGCGAAAGTGACAATTTTGACAGCATCACGCAGATACCCTCTCGCTCAGCGCCGTCAAAGGAGTGAAAGGCGTCGGCATCTGGCCAAGTGTAAGTGCAAATTCAGTTTGGTTTAATTTCGACAGTCTGTGGTCGTTGCAAGCGTCGCTGCCGCTGCCGACGTCGCTGACCAAACGCTGTCAACGTTGCCAGAGTGTCCTCTGGTATTGCGACTCCTGACGTCGACTGCGGCGTCAGCTGCGATCTTTATTAAGTTTTCGCTTACTTTTCGCCGACTGCGACAGAAAGTTTGCCCAGCCAAGTTTTGCCTTCAAACAATTTTCCCTTGTTTTTCTACATTTCGGCTTTTGTTTTCTGGTAAAGATTTCTGTTTTGGCAACACTCCTTCACACCAATCGCACAACCCCCCAATACACCCGCACACCCGCACAATCAGACGGCCAGATAGTCGGACAGACAGATTGAATATCTGGGAACTTTCGTTTTACCAAGAGTCCTCAGCATATTTGTTGTCTATAGTTTTTCTGCAAATATTTCTCTGCTCTGTACAGTGGACGCAAAGCCATTTGCCTGGAAGTTGCCTATTTTAAAAAAAACTAGTGAAAAAAGTCGCTGAAAAAACCACTTGCGTAAAGTAGTATATAATTGAAGGCAATATCTGTGGAACTATCCAACTTTATATTAGTAGTTTTATTATAATTAGATAATAATTTAAAAATGCAATTCAAATCAAAAAGGAGATATCAACTGTGCGCATTTTTACAATTTAAATTTTTATTCAAAATTTCATTTAATGTGTCAAATACTTTTTTAATCTAAAAACAATTATTGCTTCTATTAAAAAGGTTTATTAACAAACTAACATTTAACAAACTACATTTAATGGAAATTTAATTAAAAATATATTATTAGGTCCAATGATTTTTCCGTTTCTTTAAAACTGCTTTCTTTAGTTATCATTCTCATTGGTCCCACTGTACCATATTTGGTTATTTGTTGTTGTTGTGGATGCCGGTAACTGGGTTTATTTGTTCTGTGCAGCAAATATGCTCGATTGCATTTGAGTTATTGTTCGTGGCGCAGTTGACAGGCCCCCATCCCCAATTGGTGTGCCGTGCCCGGATGCTGGACGCTCCGGTGGCCCAGTCAGAGCGTCTCCATGGCACCCACTTGGTCTCCGGTCTCTGTTCCCTTGGTGGGCACATTGCACATTGCTTTGGCGCTCCCTTTGGCTGCCTATGCATATTCAATATTTTGGTATTTATCTTGTCAGACAATAAAATAAAGCAAAGTACGCACATTGTGCTCGGCTCCTGGATATGGAGACCACCAGGCAAATGCACAGGCACACACAGAGACAAGCAGAGCTTCGCATATGTGAAGGCTGCCTGGGTCTGTTGCAGTCTAGAAATAGGTCACTGGTGTCAGAGTTCCTTTCGGTGTCGGTGTTAGGTTCTCTGCATACCGTTGCATGCCACAGGAATGTGGCATGCTCGAATTTTCCTTGGACTAAGCTCTTGGCTTGGCTTTAAGCAGATATAAGCTGCAGATATTCTCAGTAGGCGAATCCCAGCTTTTTCAGATATATATACATGCACAGAGAGAAGAAATCAAGAATTCCTCATTTCAACACTGACATTTTAAGAACGAAACATTTTAAATCAAGCATTGTGTGGTTCGTTCTTAAGCCCAATAGAGCCTATTTCAAGAATGGAGAGAATCAGTGTTGAATCGGCTATTGTGGCATCTTCAATCTTTTATACCCTTTACCCATTTAATATTTGCTAACAAAGGTATATAAAAGACCTGACGGAATATTGAAAACCGTGCCAAGTCAAAAAATTAATTCGTGTTAAAGGAAAATATGTCAACTTTTCAAAGCGTGTTATCTCAAATCCGTGTAAAAAGAGAATTATGTGTATATATTTCCTTTTTTAATTGCTATATTTATATATTTTATATAAACGATACTAATGGTGGATCAATGCCAACTGACTGTGGAGCGGTATATGCCGCATCTGGTGAAACTTTTGCTCGAATCTGACGAGGAGGACGAGACCTATGACCGCTGCCTGGAATTCGCCCACGTCCGGCTGGAGAGTTATGTGAAGCCCGTGAGTACTTCGTCGGCTGTCTGGCACAATCTGGCCCACTTTGTGGATCGCTATCATTGCGAGCAACTGCAGACCCTGGCCGAGACCATCCAGATGCTGGCCAAAGTGATTATTGCTGATCTGACGATAACGGAGACCTTAAAGTGGGCGGTGCTCGAATTTCTGCTGTCTGTGAACTTCAAGGCGTTCCGATCGGCCCGCATACACTTGGTTGCTTACATGACACGCTGCCAGGAGATATTGGATGATTTGGCCGTGGCTCGGCTGTGTTCGAGGCAAGAAACGCGCCGGGAATTCAATTTGGCCTCGTTTAGGCAATCGCTAGACCAGGACACCGATCTTTTTAGCTGCCGCAACAGCTCGCTGGCAGGTTCGCTGGAGCTATTGGCTGAGCCTGCAACGCCGCCACTGAGCGCACAGTCGACGCACAGAGACTGCTTTTTGGATACGCTCAGTCAATCCCTGCAGCCGCAGGAACAGCCCGGCCCCATCAAAGCCTTCTCAGTCAGCTTGCCGCGTCCGACCTCGTGCCGCTTCGCCCAGGCCTATGGCGACTTTTTGCGACGCAAACTGCAAAACGTGCCGCTTTCCCTGCACCTGTACGGCGGGGAGGGCTTCCTCATACGCGAGATGCTCGCGCTGTTCTTCCTGCCCGGTGACTATCACCACTTCGAGCTGGTTAATCATTTGATCCAGCTGCGGCCAAACGCCCTCGACGACCCTGCAGCCCGACAGCAAGTGATGCAACATTTTGTGAAGCCGCTGCAATACATGCAAATGTTACGGCTGTACATCGAATGCTGCGACGACAACGGCGACAATCGCCTGGAGACGCTGATCGCGTTGACCGCCGCACTGCGGCGCCTGGTCAAGCCCGTGGTGGAGTCGCTGACGCAATACGAGCGCACCATTGCCGCGGACAGCTGCATGTGCACGCTGCGCGCCTTTCGACACGCCACCAAGAGCAGCTTCGAGCGTCTGGAGCTGCTCTGGAGTTTGGCCGCTGCCAGCTACATCTCGTACCCGAAACAGTTCAGCCATGCGCCGCATTCGCGCAGCCAGCATATACTCTGCAGTCTGCTGGAGTTGTCGACGAGGTCGCCGCACGACTCGGCTGGACGCAGGGCGTATGCGGCAGCGCTGCTGTTGCATGTGCTGCAGGTGCAGTGCCGCTTTTTGGACAGCTGGTGGCAGATGGGCGAGTTTAACGATTGGCACGACGAGTTTCCCGTCAGGCGCGTAGAGAACGAGGATCGCACAGCGTATGTGATGCGAGCCGTGGACAAGAGGGAGACTTTCATGCAAACGTGCCAGATATACAAGATCTTCAAGCGACACATCAAGTCCGCGGGCCCAGCGCTCGCCGCGCTCTATGATTCGAAGCGTTTGGGCGACTTTGTGCGAGAGCACAAGCACATGCTGAATAAGAGTCTGCACCACTCGGTGGTGAAGGCCGTCCACGTCCAGCTCAAGGACTACCAGATAAAGTCGGGAAAACGCAACAGCGAGGCGGCGCTCGACATTTTCTGGCAGTTGAAGAGCAGCGAGGACGAACAGCTGCGCTGCCTGTACTACGTGTACTACAAAGAGACCGTGATGGATTACCGCCAGCCTGGCTACTGCAACATCGATGAGCTGCTGCGTCGCTGCCAGAACTGCGCCGTGTACACGCCGTTCGATGAGCTTATCTGCCAGACGTTGGAGCGGTATTTGGAGCAGCGTGCGCGGCTTCTGAACAACTATGTGGTGCACCTGGCCAGGGAGCAGCTGCAGTTGGCTCAGACGCTGCAGCAGCTGTGCTCCGCCTATCTGCTGTTCAACTTCGAAAGGTTTGCGGCGGAATATGTCTTAGCGTGGACGCGACTGCAACAGGGACACCATTTGGAGGCGGCCCAAAAGTTGCAGGCGCTGGCAAACAGTCAGCATCCCAATTTGGGGCAAGTGTTTAGCGTGGAACTGCCCAGCGCGGATCTGGATCAGCTTGCACTCCGCTACAGCTGCGACATTGCGCTTGCCTGCATCATCAGCGAGCCGCAGCTAAAGTGCTACAACGCCGCCTTCCGTGTGCGCCTGCAGCTGCACGTGACCGCGCACACGCTGCAGCAGCTGCGGGAACTGGAAGCCGATGCAAGCGTTACGGAGCCTCTGCTGCAGCTGCAGTCGGCGGTGCTGAGCGCCCTGCACAGGCACCTCCAGACGAAGCTGCTGCTGGCGGCGGCCGCCCAATGTGAGGCCAAATTGCAGCGCTGCGATCGCCTCGCCCAGCTCCAGGAACTGCATCACGATTTCGTCCAGGTGCTGGCAAACAGCATGCGACAATCGATTTATCGTTCCCCGCACGAGATGCACGATCTCTTAACCATCGCACGCATATGCGAGTGTCTTTGGCAGCGCGTGGAGTTCCTGTTGGCGCACAACGTAAGCGCCGGCGGCCAAACCGAATTCGATATACGCTACGATGATGAAAACAGACATTTTCTTGCAACGGTAAATGCCGCATGCCAGGCCATGCTCTGCCTGCATCCGCTGAATTGAGTATTCAAAACATTCACTGTTCAATTGAGTTTGGCGCATTTTCTGGTTTTGATTGAAATTCATTTTTTTAACAAGAAAAACCGTCGCCGAACAGCAGCCGTTCCAGAGTATGCGCAAATAAGTTTTTATCAATTTTCGGAACGCGTCGCTTGTGACAAAAACCGCAAATTAAATCGTTTTGGGTGCCAGCAAAATTTATTTCTAGCGTGTAGCCAAAGCCGCAAGCGCCACGCCCACACGCGCCCCCTTTTAACTCATGGCAATATATAAAAATAAAAAACACCATACTAAAATTAGAGCTGGCAGCGCCAAAGCTCTATATATGCCAAATCACATGCAGCAAACCAAAATTATTCAACGGATTTTGCGGCCTCGGTGGTTACTGTGCACACACACACGCATACACTTTTAGCCATAAATTGCCAGCGCCTTGTTGGCCAATAAATACACAAAAAAAAACTTTGATGTGCATTGAATGGCGCCAAGTGCCATAAATTGCCTCGACTTGGTTTGGACCATAATTAAAGTTGAAATTAAAAAATTTGATAATTTGTGTACAATTTGAAATACAGTCAGCCACGCCCATCCACCCATCATGCGACTGTGATTCGTAGTCTGGCATTTTGTGCTTTTCTTTCTATTTTACGATTTTACCGCCTGAGAGATCGCCTGGTTTATGCGTCTGTCTGGCAACAGACAGCAGCGACGAGCTCGTAAAATCCCGGAAAGGGAGTGAAGTGTGCCGGGGGGTAGGGGGTGAGGTTGGCTCTGTCAGGTTTATGTGTCGGAACTAGACGTCGTTTTATGCGTATGCATTTTTCTCATTAACTTGCGGCCATCCAACAAATAGATAAGCGTCCCGTAGCGCTCGTTAAATATCAAGAATAAAGCTTCCCATTCAAGTGCCAACAAAACGTTGGCTTTAAAGCCAGAAACTGAGATTGCAAAAGATTTTTATGTACATTTCCACAAATTGCTCAAAATAAAAGCAAGTTAGAGCTATCTATGAGAATATACCCGAATAGAAGTTACCCTGTACTTAAAAGTGCGTAAGAAATTCTAAAATGTATTGCTTATTTACATCAGTACTAATTTTTCAAACGTTTTATAAATTTCAAGGCCTAAGAAAAAGTTTAAAGGGAAGCACTAGAAAGTGTCCAAAAGTGTCTCCAAAAGACTTGTTAGTTGTTGTATTATATGGTTTTTCATTCACGCGACTTTTCCAAATATTTGCACAACAGCAACAGCACCATTTTTAAAAATTTTTATTTCGAAAACAATATAAGCACTTTTAAACCTTACATATTTCATATGCCCGGAATAAATAAAGCTATTGTTGTCAGCTCTTATTGGGGATTTTCACACTTTTTTATGCACACCCATTTCTATGTCGTTATTTAAATATTTACATCATATTAAACAAATCTTTTTCATCTGATCTCTAACCAAAAATTTGTGTTTTATAGTTTATAGTTTGCCAGGTTTTTTTTTGTTTTCATTCCATTTGATTTTAATAAATAATACATTTAATATATCCCATTTTGGTGGCTGGCAAAAAAATGCGAGTCTCTGTGATGCGTGAAAATATTTTCATTTACTTTGTGCCCACATTTCGACCACTGCAACCACATTTGAAAAACATTTTAAATACCTTTTTACATTTTGGCCATTAGTTTTCCTTTCATTGTTGTTGTTGCCATTTTGGCGGCCAAATTGGCTTTTTTTGGCAACATTTTTGTGTGGAGAACTTAGCAGAGATTTCGTTTGTTCAGATTTATTTGATTTCATTTGGAGAACTTTTTCAATTTTGCAGCTGCGGGGCTGAGCGCTTCATCTCCAGCTCTATATTTGTATATCAAAATTTCAATTTAGTTTATTTCACTTGTTTTTTTATATTCCTTTCTTTTTTAGTTCGATTTTTTGTGTGTCTTTTTTGCTGTGTTGTTGAGTTTGCTTTTATCCATGCAACTGTTTGGCGCCATTTTATTTAAAAATAAAAATTCTAATTAAATTTGTATTGTCTGACTGGTTTTTTTCTTCTTGCGATTCATTGGGCGTGGCACGTTCATGGAAATAATGAACGCGTTTTTCACAGTCTGTAAACGGGCGACGCTTGATTTAATGATTTTCTCACAGCGCCACAAAGTAAATAGTAAATATTTACTATTTACATCTGCTCTACCACCTCCTCGGCATGGCCCGTGCTGCATTTCAATAAAACAATCAGTCAAACTGTCAAAAAAATATATAAACACCGCGCAGGACGACCGGGGCGCATTGAGCTCGGCCAGAGAGCAACCAAACTTGATTTGCATGTCATTAACAGGCAGAAGTCGAAATCGAGGCGCATCGAATCGAATCACGTCAAATCGAACAGAAAAAACTGCAGGCAACTAAAAATAAATTCACGGATGGGACACCCACGCGACTTACAGCAACGGCTGCTGGTGGTTGCTGTGGTTCTGTAAACAAGCCGTCACTAAAAATATCACATATCCGACAGCGGAACAAACTAATTAGTCCCTGAGCAATGATACACTCGGTTCCAGCTACAATACTCAATTCACAAAATCTGTGGGAAAGCCTATAAATATTTGGGCCTCGCCTCATAAACTACACGAGAAATATGCTTTTTTGAAACTCTGTTCGTTGCATTTTTATTCGGATATTTGAATTTTCCCATGAAAACAAGGAACGGTTAATCATGTATATCATTAGCGTTTGTATAGAACAAACATTGAAAACAGATTATAAAATAGGATTTTAAAATGGGTAAAAATTTCTATAAAACAAAAAACTTGTTGAACATTTCATAAATGCAGACGCAGAATCAATCTAGAAAGAATATTATGAACAGAATGGCATCAAGCATGCAAAGTTACGGGAAATTGAAGTCTGAGAAGAGAACTTTACACATTGAAATTTTTTGTAAATTTTGGTAGTTTTCCATACTAGTTTTGACACCCAAAATTTGTTTTTTCGAAAATCAGAAAGTGTTCAAAAAAATTTAATTTATGAATATGAATAAATTTTAGATTCAGAATCAATCTTAAATAAACTCCAATAATAAATTTGCATCAAACATGAAAATCGGTTCCATTTTGACAAAGTTATGCAAGTTTTAAATCAAATGAAATGGATTAAAGCTCAAATTTGAATACTTTTCACAATGTCCCAGATTTTAAACAGAGACCAGACGGGTAGTGGCTTTGAATTTCGTAAACGCCATAGGAATATATCTATGAAAAATCAAAGCTCAGTCAATAGCACCTAAAAAGAGGTGCTTCAGTGAGGTGGCTTTCGGAATTTATAGATTTGCGGGCGTTTTTCGTTTTTCGGTTTGCATTGCAAATGTAAACAGAGCTGCAGACAGTGAGAATGGCAGGCAGCCCCAGAGACGAGTCAGTGGGCAAGTGTAACCAAGGATTAGTTGTTGTGCTCACATTCGTATCTGGTATTTGGGTGTATTGCGAGGCTGCATCTGTCTGCAGTTAAGCTTGTCTGTAACGGCAGCTGCAACTCAACTGCAAGTTGTTGCGGTTGTGGGGGCAACGACAGCCAAGTTCAAATCCCAACAAAATTATTAATATGACTTTAGGTGCTGAGTTAAGGCGCGACTCCTACTGTTCGTGCTGCTGTTGCTGATGTTGTGGTTGCCAAGTCAACCGACAATGCAGCCGACAGACCTCAATGTAGTCTGCTAGATGCATTCTTGGGGCCCCGCTCACAATTGGGCTTATGCCCTTGCCAGCTCCTGACCAAATTATGCCTAAGCTCTCTCTCCGCCCTCGCCATCGTCTTGCTTTTAAATAACTGCCTCTATGGGTGTATGTGTGTGTGTATGTGTGCTCCTCGACGAAAAATTATCTCAGCTGGCTGTGCATTTGCTGCTAGCTTACTGGTATATGGTATACACTCAGAGAAAAGACTTTCTAATATAATATAAAGAAAACTGATGAGTTTCTATCGTACTTAATTATTTGTAAAAAGAAGACAGAAAACTATTAACAAGCTAAAGCAAGAATTAAAGGCCTAGAAATTAACAAGAAAAAGCTTTGCTTTACTGCATTAATTGTCAAAAATTTAATTTAGCTAGCTTAAATTTCAATGTGAACTTGATTTAGAATTTCATTACAAATTTCATCATTTTTCTTCAAGTGTAGGCTGGCTCCTATCAAACACTAAATTTTCTGCACATTATTTAGTTGTTAGGGTGGATGGCGTCTTTGTCTGTGCAACGATTTGGTTATCTACTTGTGGTCCCGGATTAAGGCACACAAAAACCAACACAAACAGGTAGACTAAACGCCTCTGGACACGCCCTCAACAGCCTGTGTTCGCCTGTTTTTTGGCTTCGTTCAAGTCGCCTAGGTAAATTCCCAAGGCAACTGAAACTGCAAACCCAACCCTGCTAGTTTCTCTCTCACTCTTTCTCTCTCTCTATCTGTCTCTCTCTCTCTCTCTATCTCTCTCTCTCTCTCTCTCTCTCTCTCTCTCTCTCTCTCTCTTTCTCTATGTCGCCCCTATAACAAGGTTACGCATTGTGCTGCGAATTTTTTTCTTGTTTTTTTTAACGTTCTTCACCCTCAACAAGTTTATCGCAGACTCAACTCCAACTCTAATTTACATAACCACGCAAATTAGTTTTGCGTCTGCTGCAGTTTTTATCAGTGAGTAACAGCAACAACACAACGACAATAGCAACAACTAAAACAACTGTCCCCCAACTTTGTCACGGCTGTTGCCGGATGCTGGGCACTACACCGCCTGTACCCCGTTGATTTTACTCCCCCTTTCCACTGCCCCTATGCTAGCAACTTAAATTTAGTTGCCAAAGTTATTTAAACTTTTTTTTAACCGCCACAATTTTTTTTCCTCATTTTTTTATTTCTCTACCTTATTTTGCACTTTTCCAAAAATGAATTTTACTAACTTTTTCAACGCTCCACCCTCCATTTGTATAGACACACACACGCACATAGAATATGTGTGAGAGAGGGAGAGAGAGAGAGCATGTTGCCCCTGCCCCTACTTATCTAGTAGTTAAGACAACAATTCATTTAACATTGAAGCGCAGTTTGTGATTTTTTTATATCAAAGTTTTTGCTAATGGCTCATGTGCACAGTGGTTTGGATATAATTGTTATTACTTGAGTACAAGTGTAATGGAATTCGTTTTGTTTGTAACGTTTCGAGTCAATTTCGTTTCTAATTAATCATATTATGATTAATTTACAGTCAATATATGCGAAGAAAATACAAAATATTTATAACAAAAATGTACTAAATTGTTCAATAGAAATTATTAAAATAAATGCGACAATTTCAGAAAATGCAACAAATTTTAAAATTTATTGTATTGTGTTTGTGTATTTAGTAAAATTTGAATTCGAACAAAATAGTTTAATTCTAAATTACAAAAATTCTTGAAATTAAAAATTCTTTCATTTTCGTTATTTCTCTATATCTACCAATCATGTTTTAAATATATTTACAAATATATTATCTGTATATTTATCTATATCAATTATGTTTCTATCTCTCATCAAGTCGCTCCGACACTTACCTAATAATCCCGACAAAAAGTTAAGAGCAATCTAGTTTTTAAGAGATGAACTGTCAAGAAATATGTTTTCAATTATATCTACTAATAGATAATTGTACCACTGTGCCTTGGTGTAAGCATTGTTGTAATGTTTGCAAAGTTTTATGTGGGTTTATTAAAGGCTTCCCTTAACGGGATGACTGACTGGCTGGCAGACCGTACGAGTAGCTGTACAACTGGCCGTTGGTGAGCTCGGCTGATTGGCAGCTGAGAAAGTTTGTTTTGTTAATGGGACGGTTGGCGGCAACAAACTAAACTATTGGCCGTGTTGGGGCTTCTGTTTTGGACAGCGTGGCTAATTGAATTTTTTTATTTTATAAATTATACAAGAATAAATACATATAGAGCAGAAGGGGAGGCTCCACTTGTCCAATGATACATTTGGATATGGCGACCCGTAGATACTGTATCTCGCAGATGCTGTATCTTGTAGATGCAAGTGCTCTGTGAATTGCCGCGAAACCTTAACCGAGTTTTCGCACTCACATATATTTTATTTCTTTTTTTTGGGTTTGTGGCAGCGTGGGAGACTTTGTTGGACTTTTGGCAACTTTAAATAGAATCGCTTCCTGCAATTTCGCAGCGAGTTGACTAAGGCGGAAAAAATCAGGCAGCAATGTCGGAAGTTATTTTTGGGTACGTGCAACGTGCAACAGAAAATGTTGCAAATTGAAAGAAAAGCCGGCACTCGACAGTCGACAGTCGCGTTGCGGCGGTGCCTGCTTGACTCCCATATGCTTTTGTCCAGGACTTTTTTCAATATTTTCTTTCGTTTTTTTTTTGCACACAGTTTTTCTATCTTCAATTTTTGTTCCTTTATTTTCTTTTTTTTGGGCTCTGCGTTCTAAGCGATTTTCTGCGATTCGCGTTTGTGTGTGTCTGTGTGTGGCGGGGTTTGTACTTAAAGTTGTCTATTTGCTAGTTGTTGTTAGTGTCCTGATTCCGATTCTGATTCTGTTTCTGGTACGGTTTCTGCTGCTGGTTTTTTGTCTCTCTCGCTCTATCTATGTTTGTGTGCCAAGAGCTGCATTGAAAATGAAAATGTTCGCACAGTTTTCCGCACAGTTGCATTTTCACTATGCAGCCCGGCGCGGCTCAGTTACTTGATACAGTTTCTGCGCCAAGCCTCCCCATAACCCACCCACAGCTCTCCTCAAGACCTTCTCAAACCAGCTTCTAGCTTACCCCGGGCATGTTTTTTAGCTGCAATTTCTTTTTTGCTTTTTGTGTGTCGCCCTCTGCAATGTTTTTCTGCTATTCATGTTCGTTTTGTTGTTGTTGCTGTTGTTGTTGTTTTTTTCATCTACTCAGTCGTGCGCTTTTGTGCTTTCTACTTATTTTAAATGCGTTATCTGATTTTTGTTCGCCTCATGCAGCATTCAAAAGCATGGGAAAAGAGTTAAAAGTTCAGATTTCAGATTTTCCATGGTTTTTCTTTGAGGCACACACTTGTATCGAGGGGGTGTGTGTGTGTGTGTTTGGGGGCAAGGATATACGAAATATTGGCGAAGCTTGTAAAAGAACTTGCACAGCTAGCTACCAAATAATTATGACAAATAACTGAGTAATGCAATAAGTACTTGTGATAAGCTCTATAGATAATTCACCCACTTCAATTCAACGCCCCATTCACTCATCCCGCACACAACCCTGGCAATTAGCTCACAAACATGAAGCTGCATCAATCACATAAAGGAGCCGTTTCCGAAAGCTGCAATTGCAGTTACTATGGACGCAAAAAAAAGAGGAGAAGCAAAATACAAGCTGCCATTGATAGCCATGTTGTAGCAGTTACCATCTCACCCGCTTCTATTTCCACCACCCTGTTAATCCGGCAAGCGCATTTGCCAGCGTCATTCATGCAGCTAATTTGATTTTTTCCCTCTTCAGTCTGAGCCTGGCGCTGAATATCCGCTTCGAAGGAAATATTTTCATTAGACATTTTGTAAATATGAGCAGCTTACTCCACGCAGCTCAGGCAACGGGAAATCAAGCCAAAGATGCAGCATGGCAAGCTCCCCATTGATGTTGACTTGACGATGACAAGACTTTGGACTCTCGACTCAGCTTTCGAAATGACTGTCGAATGACTTCATGTTCATCCTCAGCAACAACAAAAACGAGTATAACAATAACAACGGGACATATTAAAACTTGAATGCCCTTACTAAATTAACATTCTTCTCTTTGCTGCAAGCACAAGCACAAAATTTCGATCACTTTCAATAATTATATACTTCAATTATAATTTAAGCCAAAATCAATTTTTAATTGAAAATTAAAATATCATTTAGCTAATTCTCAGGCCATATATACAAATTTCCGCTAAAAATATTGTTCAAACAAAGCTTTTAACTTTTTATATGGAAATATATATGTTACAAATATGTTGTTTACTTAGCTCGAATTAAAATCGACTTCATTTTTTTTAACCATATTACAAACTGAACAACCTATTCAGAGTATCCTTGTCAACTTAATACCCCAACACAGCTGCAGCAATCTAATTGAAGTACATCAATGTTTTTTCATTGCAGCTCTAACGACACCCAAGCGTGTGAGACTTGGGTGTGTTTGTGTGTGTGCCTGTGTGAGGAAAAGGGTAAGTCTCGGGCGTAAAGATACTGTTGTGATTATACCTTTGCTTCAATTGCTTATCAAGGGCTACTCCACACACTTTTGGCCAGTTTGTTGAGAGCTCACAACTTGTGCTTTTGCTTTGGCTTTTCTTTTAATTAGCACGTGGAGGGCTGTCAAATAATCAACTTGGCAGCTGAGGCGGAGTTTTTGGAACAGGCGGCAACGTATTTTCATAAATGAAATGAAAATTTTCTGTAATTTTTCGAGCGTAAATACAAAAGGCAAACTTTACACACTCTCTCTCTCTCTCTCTCTCTCTCTTGTTCTCTCTGCTTAACAGGGTAGGTGTGGGAAAATTTTCGAGATTTTGCACGTGTTTTGCACTTTGGCGTTGTTTTTACGAATTCGTTAATATTCATTACATTTGTATATTGTACCAAGACTTTTATACCCTTACAGAGAGTTGTTTCATTAAGTTATCAAATATGTGAAGTATTTAAGACAATATATTTTGCGATACCATTATTCTAGCTCAAAATGAGCAGCTGAGGCTATAATTTTATGTTTGTCTGCTTATATGTATAAATATATATTTAATATACATTTTATATAAGTGTTTTTAAATTAAAAAAAAAAAAGAAAACTAGTAAGTTTTGTATTACCAAAAATATTATTCTTGATGTCTGTAAGAGTATTTATTCTTCCAAAACCTTGGCAGCTGTTTTATTTTCCTTTATTTATTTTTTACTACGCACTTGAAAATATTTGCATAAGGTTGGCGGCTTGGCTCCGAGTAGTACTTGTACAATAACTTGTTTTTGCATTGTTTACTTTTTAAACAGCGACTGTTGCATGTTTAATTAGACAACAAGTGACCTTAGGGGCACGAATTCTGTGGGTAGTTCCTGTCATTGGCTTACAGATCATGCATGAGGCACATCCTGCTGCTCCTGGTGCTGAGAATGCAGCAGCTGCTTCAGCGCCTCGGCTATTGACTCGACAGCTCAGCTCAAATCTGAGCTCAGCGGCCGCACTCTTTGAAACAAAGTCTCTCAGTAAGCAGGCATTACAGACACTTGGCCAAAAGGAGGAAATCAGACTAAAGGAAAGGAAAGGAAACGAAGAAGCTGCAGCCGTTTGGCCAGGGCTGTTGCACGCTCATCAATGCTATTAAGCGAACTTAATCCCTTTACATGCTACAGCTGGGCGCGTTTCACAACACTCGCGACGATGTGGCCAGCACCAACATCAGTTGGCAGCACTCGTACACTTGGAGAAAATCGTAGAATTTTATATGCAAATAAATTGTTCGAATCTCTTTCTTATTTGAAGAAAAGTTTTTAATGCAGAAAAACGTTAACAAAGTTTTCGTTTTTATACAATATTTGTTACATCAAAGTTTAGTTTAAATATTTATAAACAAAATTTACTTGAAATATAAGGTACAAAATTCTTTACTTTTCATATAAGATTTCACATTTTAACATTAAATTGATATTTTTGCCCAGTGTAACTCTTTGTTTTGAACTTGCAATGGAGTAACGACAAAGTTACATATTCTTTTGTATGTATGTTTGTGTTTATATGCATGTGTGTGTGTGTGTGTGTGTGTGATCCACAGCCACTCATAACTTTTTCTCAGCGTCGCCTTTGGTGACTGGCGAATGCGCTTGAAAAACTTTGTACAACTCTAAGCCGCTTACAAGCTTTGCGCTCTTAGCACGCGCCACGCCCGCAACCGCCAGCCCCAAGTGCAGCCCCAGCCCTTGCCCCTGGTCCACCCACATGCCTACTCGTTTACAGCTAGTCGCATGCATCTTGGCCAGGCAAAGAGCAGTTGCCTGGTGCATTGGTCAAATTCAACTCATAGATTTCTGACACTTCCCTTGTAGCGGTCGGATGAATGTGTGTGTGCTTTTCCATTAATTTTATTGAATTGTGTGTGCGCAGTTTTCTGTATTTTCCTTTCTTTTTTTTTGTTGGTTAGTTTATGCACGTGACCATGAAAGCGACATAAAGAAATGTGCAAAAAAATTCAATTAACCAACTCGCTCGCCGAACCCGCAGACCAAAAACGTATTGTGTTTCAGACCCTTAACTTTAACTGGAATATTTGTAAACAATTTCAGAGTTAAGAGGTTTCCTATGGGAGTTTTTCACATATGAAAAATAATAAACCATTTTTATTTATTTATTAAGTCGTCAAAGCAAGTGAAAATACATTATAATTTACAACCTGACTGAAGGACTATTCTGTTAAATCTAGAATATCATAATCATAACATAATCCAATTCTATGTCGAAAAATAAGGAGAAAACTGATTTAATACAAAATGACAAATACTTTTCTCTGTGAAGCTCTTCATATATTTTCCGTTTAATTCATGTCTCTAATAAATAAACTGCTTAATGATATTTAAAGACAAGCACAGATTGAAACTCAAACTTCATATTTTCACACTCGCAATTCTGCCCCTGGAGCGCATAACTCTTTGAGCTGTGTGTGCGTGTGTGTGTGTGTGGCCCAAAAGCAAATTCTACACATGCCGCACATTGTTCGGCAACCTTTTTTCCACTTTGATTTATTGGCATCCTTAGGCCAACCGCCTTAAATATTTTGCCAAACGCAACTAAACGTCTGTGAGGGTAAAAAGAGGGAAAGGAGACGCGCGAGTGAGTCAAAAGAAGAAGGGCTGTTGGGCGGTTTGTTGACCGGTTGCTTTGTGGGGTCGTATCGTTTGGCTGTCCAAATCATGCCTATTGAATTTCGTTTTAGATTTCCCCTTTTATTATTAATAGCCTCCCACGCCTATAGGCGCGCCCTTAAAGCCGGGTCCAAAGCAAGCGATGCATCTAAATGCTGGCCACAACCCTAGAAAATGCTCAAAAGTGGCCAAAACATTTTGCGCCGCTGTCAAAAGAAATATTTTAAATCATTTTCACCGCTCGGCCCCATTTCAAGTCTCCAGCAAATCCCGCTGTGGCTCATATATAATAATATTCCCGATGCTGTTGCTTAGAGGTGGAAACTGTGCCCCCTTCTCCTGACACTGTGCCTGGCAGATGTGTTTTATTAAACATTTTATGATAAGTAAACACACACATACACACACATGAGTGTTTTTTTATACCCTATAACAGTTAAAAATGTGTAAGCGAGAGTATAAAGCTATATAATAAACAGAACCCATTTAAGTAGATATATTCTTGATCAGCATCAGATCAGAATTCACCGATCTCTATCTAAAATTTGGAATATATATTCTTCTATATCTAGAGCAGTATATCCGTTTTTTTAATATATTATCTCTTTTTCTTATTAAGTTAAATTTTATGTTATGACATGGGTGTAGGGCATTTGCCAGTCAGTCACTCCAGCCTAGTGCTGGCTCACTTGTTTTATTTCTTTTTGGTAACCATTGATTTGGATGCCTGCCCCAACCACAGTTGCTGCGCATAAGCAGCGATTTATTTTATGTATTTTTTTGTGGGTGAGATGGGTGGTTGGAGGTGGAGGAGGTGCTGGTTTTGTCTTTGAAGAGAGCTGGGCTTTGCTTTGAAGTTGTTTTGGCTGCTGAAATATGAGCTTAGTTACTCAGCGGCCAGTGGGCAGCTAAGCCGGCCATAACACCCGAACTGAGGTTTATGGCCACATGACTACAATTCGGAAAATTCGACCCTGGGCTCGAACAGCCTTCACGCGTCTTCTTCTTCAGCTGCTGCGGCTTTCTGTTCTTCATTCGTTTAAGCACTTAAATTGTCATCAACAGACGCCGCATGCAACTTGTTTTGCAATTAAACGCTGCACAAATACAGCCACCACCAGCAACAGGTGACACTCCGTCAACCGACGCGACGCGACGTGATGGGTTTGGGGTTTGAACTCCTCCCCGCTCGCATCATGTCACCTGCATTTTGAGCGTGTTTCGTGTTTTATGGCACTGCCTGCGTGGGCTTGTAAGGCAATAAACGAAGAGCCAAAAAAGAGGAATGCCCGACTAGCAGATACACGGTACACAAACACTCAAAGCGGTTGCGTTGCTTTTTCCTTTAGAAAATTTATTTATAGATAGCTTCTAAGATTACTATCTGATCTTAATAATATTTTTAGAACATTCAATACTTAAATTTTGTGGCAAATGGGGGATAATTATAGTTTCCAAGAAACAAGTTGTCTACAAAAGATGTCTTTAACTTTTGTAATTTCCGATATATGCTAAGAAAAAACTTGTCTTCATATTGATATTTAATGGTAATGGTGTTTAAACATTTATTATATGTTTTTCAAGTTTTGTAAAAATTTTAGGATGATATCCTATAAATTAAATAATAATATACTTTATGGGCTGACAGATGCTTTCTTCTGCCTGTTACATACAATTGCCCAGTGGCATTATACCCTTGTTCACCCATTTTCAGTGGGAGTAGCGTATAAAAAGCCTCAAGAAAATGTCGGCTCACGCACACAACGTTGAAAAGTCATTAAGTACAAATGACGTTGCCGACTGCAAAAAGCCGAGCGAAAGGCAGCAGAAAGGAGGCGGAAGGTAAGCCCTGGCCTAAAGCCGCAGTTTGCAGTAATTGCACCACGTTTGAGCGCAGCTAACTGCATATTGAGCCGAACCGCCGAACGCCTGTCCTCCTCTTTCAGTGGTACGTGTAGTGTGCGTGTGTGTTTGCTTGTGGCTGTCTGCGTGGGCGCATTGGTTGGTTGGATGCCCGTGCAGCGCTCAGTTTGCATTATTTATGACAAAGTGAGCCCGATTAATCCGCACTCAATAGCGAAGCTGCGGTTGCCATTGGCGGCACAAAAACCCAGCCAAAAGCCACCAGTTTGGGAGTGGTGCGTAGCTCTCTCCGCTCTGTGGGAACTAGTTCTGATAAGCCCATCAGACGAGTTAGAAAACCGACAGGCAGACAGTACTATAAAAAGTTTACCTTATTAGGAAAAATACACTCAGAGAAACACGTAATTTTAATAATAGTCAACAAACAATTTCAAAATTTCAAATATATTTTGTTTCTTTCCCATTTTTAAAATGCTAAAAAAAATTTTTACAAGTTAATTTGAGAAAAAAATTCTTGCATTTTTTCTCTGATTATTTTTTTGTCTAAATTGTTCAACTATTAAAAACACAGTTTTTAGTTAATTAATTATGTTCCATTTGTATCTGTAAGTTTAGTTAATTCTGTTCAAATACTTGACTTAATTTGGTCTTCTATTCAAAACTACAAGCTCAGTTTTGAATAGAAGACTAAATTAAGTCAAGTATTTGAACAGAATTAACTAAACTTACAGTTTATTCAAATTTTAAAAAGTTGCCACTAACAGTTGCTTTGCAGCCCTGAACATAATTTACACTGTCGTTGTCATAGGCACAATGAGTCTCAGCGTGTGTGTGTGTGTATGCGTGTGTGATGTTGTATCCTTTGCTTTTATTTACTTCATGCCATTTAATATTGCACGAGCACTGTGGCAACCTGCCCCGCTGCACCTACCACGTCTCCTCTTTTGTTATCGTTATCGCTGTCGTCGATGTATTGCGCTCACTGAAGGCATAAATAATCTGTTGCTGTTGCATGTGGCAAGCACAACATGTGTGTGTGTGTGTGTGTCTGTATGTGTGTGTGTTAGCGTGGTTGTGTTTCCTTGCTTGCCGTCATTTACTTGATGATAAACCATATATAATTAATTTAAATTTAAGCAACACGAGCGATAATTTCTTAATGAAAATTTATTTTGCTGCCGCCGCTCCCCTGGAAATCGTTGTTACCCCCCCTTGGGTCAACTTAAGCCCTAAAACGAGCAGGACATTGGCCGATGATTCGGCTACCCGAATCAATTAGGCACCTTTAATGTTAATCGCTTCATATATCACGGTTTCAACGGGCAACAAAAGGCAGCCAAAAGGGTCGATGACAGGCCGGAAATGAAAATGGAAATGAAGAAGGCTACAACAGCAACAACAAAATATACAACAAAAAAATTGCCAAAAGCCGCACGCGACGCTTTTCGCGCCGCTAATGAAGGACTCCACAGTGGAACAAAAGGCGCAAAAGCCAGTCAAACTGAGGCCCAAAGTGTTGAAGTGCGATAAAAAGATTAAAGTGCACACATGCAGACATTAGGGGGAGGGTGAAGGAGCGAGGTGTGTAGACAGACCTGAGGCAAAAAGGGCGATAATACTAATACACATACACACACATACCCATACACACCATACACAACAGATAAGAAGATTCACACACACATGAATCCCGCACAGCATGTGGGAGCCCACTCAGAGCAGCCAATTGGTAATAGAAAATCGAATCAGATTAGATTTAATGCGGCGACTGCTAATTTTTGGGTGATTTTTCATTGGCATAGAAAAGTTGTGCGCGTCTCGGCGCCAGCGCTGAATCGCAATCGCCATCGCTACCAACCAGAGAGCTGTCAGCGGCAATACGCCGGCAATGACAGCTAAACAAATGACAGAAACGCCAACGGGCAGTGGTGTGGGTGCAGGGGAAAAAGGGATTGCGATGCGGATTGAGGCTGAGATTGGGAGTGGCACTGACAGCAGGCGCGGCAGAAGCTGCAGGCAGTCAAAATACACACAGACACTGATACACACACACTGAGCGAAAAAATCCAGGTAATTTCAACGCAAACTGTTTCAAAATTCAATCAAGCTTCAACTTTCTAAAATTGAGAACGAAACTTTCATTTTAAAAATCATTTTTAATTCGGAAATTTGTAAATACTATAACCAATATATCAGACTGCAAGCCTGTTTTTCTCTCAGTGTACGTACGCATTGTATATGAGTGGGCGCACAGCGTCATCTACATTTCCGCTTCCGGCTGTTTATGCTAAAAGTATGGCGGATACGTTGATGCCAGGCAGCGCCATTACTGACAAAAACCCCACATCCTTCCTACCACCTATCCACCTACCCACCCCTCGCTCAAGTTATTGGCCAGCAGACGCCTCTGCACCCTGTAGTGCTGTCAGACGCCTTGGCGGCCAATTTTTTTTGGCTAGGCATTTATCTTGTTCCCCTCTATGGTTGGGCATTGGGGCACTGACATGTTATCGATAACACTGATTAATAGAATTTGTCAGTGTTGTAAAACAAATACAATATGTTTAGAAATAGCCAGGAAATGCCACAAAGAAGACTTGGGTAATTACAGTCGATTTTTAACCAGTTTGAACCAATGATTTCAAACCACTTCACTTTCAAGTATAAATGGGTTTGGTTTTATTTCAGTTAAAATGTATTTCAGTGGAATATGTTAAAGAATTGTAGCTCTATTTCTAAACGAAATTAAGTAATATATATTATTAAAAATAATATTGTAATAAAAATTATAATTGAAATTTTCAATATAACGGAATGTAATCAACAAAGGCTCGAACTTAAGACTGTGTTCCCCGATGTAGAAAATCACGTTCTCTCTGGCTTAAACCGTAAATAAAAACGAGTTTTTATTTTTTGCCATTGCAGCCATTATTTGCAGGAAATTGTATATTCGACTATATCCTGCGCACTTGTCTGTAGCTTTTTTCACGGCACACACACTCGCACACACGCACACATACATACTTATATCCTAATTATGCCTGAGAACCCCGGTACGCACGTCATGCTGCGTTTCCGGCCAAGTTTCCATGGCCAACGTCTCGACTCGTCTTGGTTTCATTTACATGATGATGACATACAACATAAATAATTACACAAACGCACAGTGGGCTCAGTGGGTGTTGTTGTTGTTGTTTCTGGTGTTGGTGTTCGTTTGCGTCGCATATTTTTGATATTTAATTTTCATGTTTTTGTTATCAACCTTCCCATCGGAGCAGAGCAAAGCAAAGCAAAGTAAAGTAAAGTAAAGCAAAGTAATGTGTTGTAAGTCATGGCGGGAAGAGGAGCCTTAGAGGGGGGGCAGCTGAGCTATATGTGAGCTGAGCATAGAAGCTGTTTCCTCTGTCAAAGCTTTGCTTTCCTTTTGAGTGGGTTTTATTATGCTTTTTGGCAATCTTTACATATTTATGAGTACGGAATTCACAGAAATTGCGGTAGCTCAGCTGGGACTTGCCCAAGTATGCTCGTAGTCTATCTCGCTCTTAAGCTGCCCCTCGCAACCTAGACCCCCTCTCAAACATGACACATGCTCAGCTAATTGAAAACTATAATGTCAATGGCAATCACATCACAGTTGGCAGAAGAAGCCTTCGCTTCTGACACAGCATGCCAATCACATGTCGCCGAGAGCTATGAAATCTGCGCCAGAAATCTGTGCCTGACCCCTCCTCCTCCTTTGAAAAGAGTCCCCAACCCCAGCACTGTGCATAATTCAATGCACAGATTGCGAATACTGTGGATCATAGAACAGCATAGAACAGACACTGGCCAACAACTTTTGCGCCTTGGCCAGGCACATAAAACGGCTTTGGATTCGGAGCATGAATTGTATCGCCATCGCCGGGCAACGGGCGCAACAAGCATAAAAGGGGGTTGGGAAGTTCAGACTAGAACCGTGGAACCTTTCATTCGTTTCCCGGTTGATCCTAATGTGCTGCTGTCAGAGCCTGTCTGCATCAAGGCGGACTCTTTAAGCGGCTATTTCGGGGATTAATGTCAATGTGAAAGGATTTCTCTATTTTTTCTATTTTTTTTCTTTTTTTTTGTGTATACCCTCTTTCCATTTTTTTTCTTTTTTTTTTGGGTATATGGATTATATCAAAGATTTTACTTGTTTTTGTATCTATCAACATACAATTTAATGCTACGGTAACTTAGAAGTGACCGCAGGGTATTTCCAGCTCATGCAATCACGACACTTGGTTTTTGCTTTTTGCATGCATTTATGCGCGCGTCGGCACCAACGAAGAACCCCCTTCCCCTTTCCTACTTTCCACACCACAGTAGACTGAGAGAAATACTCTCAACAAAATTGTACACGAGCTGCGAAACAGGGTAAATAGGAGGATAGAACAGCTACAGCCATGAATAAGGAGGCCGTCATGGATGGGCCCAAGCGCATGCAGAACGAGCTGAAGCAGATGATGGAGGACAAGCAGCTGACTCAGCTGCGTCTGCTCGAAGCGGAGAAGGACAACATATACAAATGGACCGCGCTGGTGATGCCCAACACACCGCCGTACAACCAGGGAGCCTACAAGCTGGAGATCGACTTTCCCAAGGAGTATCCCTTCCGACCGCCGATACTCCACATAAACACTAAGATCTACCATCCCAATATCAATGAAAAAGGCCAGGTGTGCCTGCCCATCCTGGAGCCGGAGCACTGGAAGCCCACCACGCGCATCGACACCGTGTTGCAGGTGCTCATTGCGACCATCAATGATCCGCAGCCGGATAATCCGTACAACTTGGATATTGCCGCACAGTTTATCAACGATCCGAAGAAGTTCTACAAGATGGCCGATGCCTGGGTGCTCCGCTATAGTGATCGTCGTCCGACGGACAGGGAACTGGCGCGCATTGCACGCAGAAAGAAAATGGCCGCAATGAGATAAAAGCTAAACAAAATTAATAAACTAAATACAGATATTCAGTATTCACAGTCTACAAAACGAGTCTCAACGAAAGTAATCACAAGATGGAAGTTGCACAAACCCAATATACTCTTTTCACCTCGTGACGTAGTATAAGAAGAATAAAAAAATGTCTACAATAATTGTAAACATTTCTAATAACATCCCTAACACGACAGAGGTCAATTGATTTGCTTGTCCAATGCCCCTAATCACAGCTAATTGCAGTTAATGAACCTAGTAGTAGTAATATATTCTGAAATGTAAAAATGTAATAATAATAATAAGTATTTGATAGGTTGCAGTAAGAAAATAGGCAGGTGGAGAAACTGACCCCTTTGGGGGGAGTTTTCAAGCCGTCCGACAAGCTATGCTGAAGGTTATCTTGCTGATTGGCTTTCCCAAACAACATTGCCGGCTTTAAGTGCGCTTCGAGGCAACTCAGCGGCTGCCACTAATTGACGGCTGTGCAGCAAATAGGCCGCATTAAATAAGCCAAGATGCAGCGAGAACAGCAACAACAATACCAGTGACAGTCACACTCACAGTCACATTTACAGTCACAGTCACAGCTTGCTGTGAGATAAATCATTTGACTCAAAACGGCATCCAACGGCGCACAGCGGGCAGAGGCGAACGGAGCGCAGGATTAGCTTCATCGTCATTGTCATTGTCAGCGGCATCATCAGCATCCACATCAGCAGCCGCTTTCGCATCAGCAGCAGCCGCAGGCTGCTGTAGTTAGTTTTAGTAGTTTATATACCCTGCACCCATTCAAATTGGCCAAAAAAGGGTATACGGAAACAGAAACAGTTCTAATTATATTCTTCATTAACATCAAAAGCTTTGTCTGTCTGTCTATCCCTTTTTCTGAAGCTCACTGTATTATCGTGTACTTCAAATCGAAATTTTCTATGTTGTTTTCTGTAGCACATTTCTGAGCGCTTGACAATCAGAAATATCAAATTTTTTATAAAGTTGCTAGAATACTACTAAGAGTATCCTTAAAACAACCAAAAAAAAAATTATATTTATTTTGCATTTTAGATTGTTTGGCACGGGACTCATGAAAAACATTTATAACATATGAACAAAACAGTTAAATATAGATATATAGGGCACAAATTCTATAGCAACACTTTTTTTTCCAGTTTTAATTAAACAGTTTACAGGGTAGTTCTAGTCATGCTCTCTTGACTGGAGTACATTTACTTGTTTTATAGTTGCGCTTAGGCGTGTGCTTAGTAGGAGCCGTGAGCGAGGGTGAGGGGAACGGAGGACACGCACGCGTCAGGACCATATAAATTTTCTGCTATGAATGAATCAACTTTACGAACTTGGACACATGCGGATCTGGTTTATGGCCCACCCACAGTCCAATCTCTGTGCGGCACTGCGTGTGTTTTATGGTGGTTACAAATGTGTATATGTATGTGTGTATGTTTGGGGCTAAGTTCGGTTGAGTGACTGGCCCAACTTCAGCTTGTCAACGACATGTCCTGTGATGCCACCATAATTACACTAAAGGCCATGCACACACACGCACTAACACTAGTACTGTTCGAGCCAAAGATATTTGTTTCTAGTTTCTTTTCTGGGTTTAGTGTTAAGCACGCCCTGCAGTCGTCCGGTGTCCGGGCAACCATTGTCCAGGCGAGAAGATGGATTACCATGGTGCCGCCCTCCAGCCAGGGGGGGCGTGCGTGTGTCTTGTTAAAACTGCCTGTCTGATTATTATCACCTTCGCAGCAGCGAGAGCAGCCAGTGCAGCAGTCATTGACACCAGCACAATGCCACGCCCACTGCGGACCGCCTGTCGCTGACAGACTCCCCCATTGAAAAGCGAGCCAAATGAATCGCTCTTTTTGATTAGCAACAACAGCGAATGCAACCGCATCAGCAGCTGCCAATTGTCCAACTCGGAGATGGAGTTGAAGTTGAACTTTTCATGGCTTCCCGACTAGTTGGCTAGCTGAATGCTGTTGGTTGGTTGCTCTGGTTACCCCTTATGGCCTGTTTTTTGGGGCATAACTCATTAGCGCCTAATTACAGTTGGTGGCTGTTTTAAATTAGTTTCACGCAGCTCGCCTCAAAATCTTTTACATTTTCCTGATTAGATTTCAGCATTTGTAGGCAAACTAAAAAAATAAGTTTTGGAATTTTCGTCAAAAATTATATAGACAGAAATTCGTTGATTAAAGCTTAACTCAAGGATTCGGTTAATCCGGCAATTAGTCGTGCAATTTGGCTTCACGTCACGCTCCATGCACATCTTGTGATAATCGCATAATCTTTTGCCATTCTCAGCTCAAATGCCAGATTTTTGCATTGAAGCCACTATAAGCCAAAATATTGATTTTCACTTATGCATTATTTGGTGAGCTCGGCACAATTTACGAGCCACATAAAACATGCAGCTTATGCATATTGCATAAATTATATACATTTATGTATATATGTGGCCCACATAGAAACATATAGACTCGTTAGGCCCCATCGAAGTGACTTATAAGTAAATAAAGCAACTGGCCAAAAGAGATAACTCACGCGATAAAATGAGAAATGTGAGGAACTGTTGCCTTTCATTTGTTGTTGTTGTTGTTGTGCAAACCAATAAAATCAATTAAAAGGCAGTCAACATGCAAACAATTATATGCAAATTCATTTATACACGACTTCACACACACAAACACACACTCAAGGCAAAGTCAAAGCGTGCAGAAAACGATTTTGTGCTCGTATTTGCATAAAAGTAAAAAATAAACAAGCAAAAACTGCAAATAAATATATATATATATATATATATATATAAACATGTATAAATACACGCCAACCAAAAGAAGCCCCAAAGTCCCACGAAAGGCCAATGAGGAGCCGTAGACGACGATTGTGCGTCAAAGTCAAAGGCGGCAGCAGGCAGCAGGCAGCCCGAAACTGAACCTGTTGCGCGCCACAACAGCAACACGAAACAAACAACAACAAACATAACGGCAGCAACAAGAGAAATAGCAGCAGCAAAAAACAACAATGTGAACACGCAACAACAAAAGGCCAAATGAAAAGTTGAAGCCAGGCGAACGCTTTAAAGCGTCAACAGCAACAATGGAAACGGCACGGAATCGAAACGCACACAGTCCACCCGGACACAATAAAGAGCACATTGAAAAGCAGCAGTTGCACAAATATTGAAAGTCCCTTTCAATTTGAACGCAAGAGCGCAGCGTAAAGAGCATAGCGTATGCGGCGCGCAGGCGCAGAGCGTAACTGAAACAGACCAAACTGGAAGTGAAACGCTAGTCAGCAACAGTTCAGAGTAGAAGCAGATAATACAAAGTTTAAAATGTGCATTGGAAACAATATTGCACTCCTCTCACTCCACTCTAAGAGCAGCCGCAAGTCCCGTCAGCTAACGCAACAGTGTGAAATGAAATGAAATGAAATGAAATGAAGAGAACTGAAACGAATCATTTAATGGCTCAATTGTCTGGCGGGGGTGGCAGCACTACTAACGAATTCCGTTTCGTTTCGCTCTCGCTCTCCCTGTACACCCACGCTCTCTTAAGCGAATTCGTTTCTGTTTTTTCGTACTGGCGAGCCGAACGAACGTACTCGTGTTCGCTCGTGTCTTGTCTTCTGCACGAGTATCTGATAGAAACTTGGGCAGGCCAAGCAATCAGTTCGTATTAAACAATCGGCGTGCACGCAACGTTGGCAACGAACAGGAACGCACAGTTGTCATTAGTCTTCGTTAGGCGGTCTTTGTGTCAACAACGTGTTGCTCCACAATTCCAAGCACACACAGGCGATTGCGAGTGTTGTGTGCGTGTTGCTCGTTAGTCTCTGAATACAAAAACAGAACTAAACCAAGCCAAGTTAAGCGCCCGCTGCTGTTGCTCGTTTATCACTAAACTGAACAAAGTGTTGCATACTTAAGCGCGGTTGTTGGTTGTGTGTCCGGCGTGCAATACTGTGCAACAAGTTTCAACTTTAAAGTGTGCAAAAACACAAGTGCAAGTGAAAAACACACACTACAACTTTAATAAAGTCGCCCAAAAGCATAAAGAGAAAACAAAAGAAAACAAAACAAAAGTAAATCAGGCTACGAGCAGTTCAAAAAAAGTATTCAGCAAGTAAGTTCGCATTCGCGCAAGTTAAATAAAGCAGAAACCGTTGAAAAAAATATATATTTGTGCAGCCTGCTTTTTGGCGCATTATGACCGCGTTCTGCTTTGTGGGTCAATGGACGCTCCGGGAAATAATATTAAATGGGCTCCAAATTTGAATAGCAAACACAAGTAAACAGCAAATTTCCTGGAATTTTGGCATTTTCTTGCAAATTAAATGAAAGAAAAGAGATTTGAGTGTTTGCCTATTTTGTAGCTCAAAGTTCTTTGCAAATGAATTTTGACTTTGTTCAATTTGGGCAAATCAAAAACGTAGAGAAGCTGCCACAACATAAATGTAATTTAATGTAACCCGAACTCGGGCCAACTCCACAACTGATAAATTACACAAATTCCGTTTTTAAAACTCAACATCAAGATTCGTTCTGACAAAACCCCATGTAATAGACTGCGTATGTGAAACGCTTGGAGCCAAAAACTAAATCACTGTCATTGCGGTCGGAGACTCTAAAGCCACACACACACACACACGGAGGGCGGGTGAAGGGAGAGGGGGTCGGACAGTGTACAAGTGAATCACAGCGGCTGCATTGGCGGACCCGAGCTGAAACTATTGTTAGGCAATGATTTGCAATTTGTTTGAAAAATGCATTTACAACCGCAAAGACAAACAGAAGCAGACCAAACCCAACCAAACCCCCCCCCCCCCCCCCCCCCCCCCCCCCCCCCCCCCCCCCCCCCACCCACACCCCCCTCAGTCTGACTGGGCTTAGCCGTGAGCAAATAAAAACCATAAACAAACGCACAAGCTGCAACAGCAACAACATCCGCAGCGGCATGTTTGCTGTAACAAGTACAGTGGGAGCTCCTATTAATGGACGGTTCCTCAGCTCACTTTTAGTCAAATATTTTATAAAAAAGTTTCTCTTTTTGGTGCTTAAAATCTCCTTGAGAAGCGCAAACAACCTTTTCTTAACAATTGGAAAATTTAACTTACAAATAAAATAAGTAAATAAATAAATCAAAAGTGGCAGCATACAATTTTTATCAGACACAAAATATTTGTTTGTTTAAGTTTTTTTTATACATTAACAAAAAGAAACATGTAAAAACCAAAAAACAGTTTAAACACCTTGATATAAACATTTATACAAATATACAATGTGATAAGTGTATTTTAATAAGTTAAATTTTCTGAGCAGCATTTTTTAATTAACGAAGTGTTATGTTATTTATGTTATTTTTTAAGGCATAAACAGAAGTTTTTATCAATGAGAAAAATATACTTAATTCAATTATTCATTTATTTTCAATAAAATGTACACAAATGTTAACAGTGATATTTGTGTATTAAAGTAGTCGCTTACAGGAGTTTTCACTGTAGATACACACTCACAGCTAGTTTGCATGCTTTCAGCTGAGAACATCGCTTGTATTTGCAGTTGCAAAGAGCAATAGAAAGCGAAAGCTGTAAAAGGAATAAATGTACATGCATAAAAATATACGTATATATATATAAAGGCCCAATTGCTAGGGAAATGCAATGGAAAACGCAGCCGCAACGTCAATTGCTGGGCAAACCAAGCCAAATGGCCACGCCCACCGCCCAAGCAGCTGCCTCATCAGCAAGTCGCGACAATTCTTGGCAACTGCTTTTAGCGTGCTCCACTTGCAGGCAGAGAGAGATACCCTCTCCTCCCCACCCGCTCCCTCTTACACTCTATGCAGCTCCTGCTACCCGCTGCACTTTTAGCTGTTGTTTGTCGTATTTGCTTTTGCAGAATAAGACTTCATCTTCTCATGTGCTCCTCCTCCTCCAGCTACCCCTAATCCACATAGTTGCGACTGCGGTGAATTGCATGCAATTACAGGCGAAATGCAAAATGTGTGCCAAAGTATCTGACAGATACTTAATGGCAGCACAGTCGAAGCAGCAGAAGAAATGTTAAAGTGTGTACTTGGAATAGATTAGAAATAGAGCTATTATTAACTGCAAATGTTTCAAACTGCAAGCGAAGCAAAAAAATTCCAATGTACTTTAAAGCTTGAAAATGTTATAAAAAAAATAAAGATAGAATATTTCGCTTATTCATTTATTAAAATCATATTTTCCACTTAGTTTAAAACAAGTGCATAAGTTGGAGCAACTTTCTGCTAACTATTTATTGAACTAGAAAGTTATTTCTAGAACTTTTCATAAAAAAGTAATCAAAATAAATGAAATTAAAAACGGAACATTTTAAGTACAACTTATGCAAGGTTAGGCTGTTGATGTTTAATTTGATAAATAAATAAATTAAATGCAGGCATCTGTGATAGTTTGAAAACTAAAATGCAGAGAACTACTTCAAATAACTGCACTTGCAATATTATTAATAGTTAAACATATAGTCAGAAGCTAAAAAACTTCTTAGCTAACATATTTAAGATTTTTATTTTATTACACTTTTCTAAATTTCAATCAAGGTTGTTTAAATATTAATTTGTTAACTTTCAACAAGAACTTGTGAATCTGCACCAAGTTTATTCCATGAAATACATTTAATTAAAAAATTTTAAGCTTTATTGTTATTATTATCATGGTTAATAGAGGTTTAAAATCAACCACTCAGCTTTAATAGAGTTACGGTTAATCGAGGGTTAACTGAAATTTAACTTTCCAAGCGATAAACTGCTTAGAACTGCAGTTTGTTTAAGCCGTAGATACTTGTTTATTTGTTGCGTAAACTTCTGGCCGTCGCTTTGAAACGCTGCGTGCAACAAAAGGTGACAAAAGAATGGCCAATCAATCCAAGTGTTTAGCCCATCATCGAAGTCTCCCCCTCGGGGCAACCGGCTGTCAATTAACATGTCAGTCGATTGTAATTGCCGCCAAGTCGAGTGCCGGAAGTTTTTGGTCGTGCTCGCGAAAGCTTTTCCGGCACAGAAACAGCAGCAGCAGCAGCAGCTGCAAAGCTTTCCTTGTCGTGGCAAACGGAGTTTTCCAACGGCCACGCGATACCTGACCGCAGTTTTTCCGACACATGTTCAGCAGCGATAACTTTTGTTTGGCTTAAATCAATTAAAGTCGGGCAACTACCTGGCCGGCTGGCTGACTGGCTGGCTGGCTATCTTGACCGAGCAATTATAAGGATGATAAGGAATAAGGAATTTGGAAAATGGAAAAAAAAATCTAAAATCAGAGCACCACACAAATGAAATGTCACGCAAGCAATGAAATGTGAGACAAGTACGAAACGAGAAATGCCAACTCTGCCTGGGAGCGCCAGGAAGCTATTAAATCTACATAAAATTGCAGCAAAACTTGGCATGTTCAGCAATTACAACTCAATGCTAGAGGGAGGGGGAGAGGGACATGAGAGAGGGGCACGGAAAAGGAAGCTTGGCGCACCTTTCAACTGACATGCTCATCTGACTGCAAATGCAGAATACGCGTTGTTATACCCTCTATTCATTGAGGTGCATCAAATGGGGTATGAATACCTTGCAGCAGGCAAAAAGAAAGCTACATTAAATTACATTTATGTTCTCCAAATTTCCCAAATATCAAAAAATTATTGTAGAAATAATTCTATAAATTCTGACTTCCTAGTTGGTTACAGGGTATCTTTCAGTCGCGCACTTTCGACTAGAGCACACCTACTTGTTGTTGTTGTGGTGCTTGTGTTGTTGCTGCGGTAGCACAACTTAAGAGCCGTTAGAAAATTGCACTTGCCATGACCCCAAACCCCCCTCCGCCTCCCCCCTTTCAACCTCTCGCTGCACACTCGTCGGCCGCGAAGTGGGCGTGTGAAAAAAGAATTAAAGTCAAGTGAGCGCACTGAGACTGAATACATAAAACGAGGCAGTGAAAAGCCAGCCCAGCCAGCCAAGCGGGCAGTCAATGGGGCAAGTGCGGTGGGCGTGGTTGCATACACAACAACAGCAGCAGCAACAACAACAACAACGGCGACATTCACAACGTCAACGTCAACGCAAAGAAAAGCCGGAAAAATGCCCAAGTTGTTTGGCTGGCCACACACAATAAACGAGAGCTGCGGCTAGGATCAGAATCGGGGCCGGGAGCGAACAGGGGCAGGGAGGAGCCAGGAGTCGGGCCACACTAGCTGGGTACAGAGAATGTTGGACTTGTGTACAGTGCTATTTGCCATTTTTTTAGAGGTATAATTTTCGGCGCGACATTTGACGCGACAGGCAGTCAACAACAATGGGCAGGGTGCAGGGGCAGGGATATATGACTAAGACTGAAGCGGAGGAGACGCTCTACCTGCCAGGTAAAAAATTTCAAGAATTTTACATAAAATATTTTAGAAGCGAAGGGAGCTAAATTTGACATCTCTAAAAGTTGGAGCTCAGTTGGATTGTTGGCTTAAATAAGCGCAAGTATTCAGCGAAAATTAGATATTTTCCATACTGTTTTAAATGCAATTGGGGTATTTTGGTATTGTGCAATGTTAGCTGTTCTTTTGTTGGATTTTAACTTGAATAAATATATATATATAATATTGTTGTCTTGTTGGTCTTCAAAAAATAAAAAATAAATGAAATTTAGCCTGTTTCCACGCTTGTTTAATAAACTCCATACTGGTTGCTTGGGGTTTTAATCTAAGTTTGAGAGCTGCACATGCAAGTGGAAAGAACTTGTGGCATTAGGCTCAATTTAATGGATCCTCACGTGCGCTAAAACTTAAGTGCGCAACTTAGAAACTGGCCAAACCCCCTCCTACCCCACACTCCTCGACGGGCAGCCCACATCAAAGTAAAATTCCTCGAATGGTTAAACAACAAAATGTTTCGTCGTTCAAGCTACGTATTTAATTTACCCCAAAACGAAATCTGCGGGCTAAAACTTATATTTCAGACGCAAGCAAATAGCCAAGCAAAATAAAGCATTCTCTGTGCCAAGTTAAGGCTTGAGTTTGGGCCTAAGCTCCACTTGGCCAATGCAAAATTAATTAACATTAAATACACACAAGCAGCTGTAAATGCAAACACAACCAGGGACGTGGGCCATATAATGGGGAAAATGGAAAATACAAGCACAAGAGGAAATAGAAAAGCGACACGGTCAAAGGGACTGGATGTGAAATGTAAACCAATTGATAAGAAATCAGAAGCTGATTAAACGACCAAATAAGAATGCGCAAAGAGCGAAGGAAACAAACAAGTGAGAGTGCTCTAATCTGGTGGGCCAGGCTAGCAGATACCCTGTATTGCAGACAGATGAATATGGATAAATGTATCTATCTGTATCTATCTATTACATAAATTTTAAATGAAAATATTCAAAACATTTGCACTTTTCCAGCGCAGATCGCAATTTAATTGAATTGGAATATAGTACACATTGACTCGGGTCCATTTAGCTATGTAAACTTTCGCTGAGGCAAGCATGACCAGCATCTGGATAATTATGATTAACATTTCAGCTGACAATATTGAGAGTTTGAAAAACAACAACAACGACAATGGGAGTAATGAAAAGCCTTAGGGTAAACCCTTTCAATTTCCGCTGCTCGCACCACAGCGGAAAGACCTATTCGCATTTGAGTTTTACAGAGCTAACCGTTAGTTTAATTTGTTAGATTAGTAAACAAATGAAAATTAATTGAAGCAAACGAAAATTGTAACCTCAGGCACAGACAGTTGAGCAAACTTTTTGCTGCCATAGATAAACGCTTGTCGTCGAGCAACTGTCTGGTTGAGTGTCTGCTGTGTGTGCGAATGCGAGTATGTGTATGTGTGTGTGTGTATGTGTGTGTGTGTACAAAAGGTAGCAGCAAATTCCTGTTGGCTGTTTAAGAAGTTTTCTTGTGCGGAACGAGACAAAGCGAGAGAAAGAGAACGAGAGAGAGCAGGGGAAAGATTAGTAAAGTGCGATAATGGGGCGTATGCGCAATGTCTTCATTGGAAACCAGCTGAATTAAAGCAAAACAGACGTGATTAACTTAATTGTTTGCCGTAATCTTCGATTGTTGGGCGCTTATGACACGCTTCACAGTAAATAATGATTAACGGCGCCAGTCGCAAGGTCTAAGCGCATTTTAATGGGGCCGCCTTCTGTCAAATGCGGGCTGAGTGAAAGGAGAGCGGGGCAGTTAGAGAAAAAGGCACCCACAAACAAAAGCGCAATGTCAGCTGCTCAGGGAGCGGCATGATTGAAGGCTACACTTCACGAAAAGCTCCAGCAAATAGTGCGCCAAGCTGACGAAACGTATTCAAAATTCAAATTTCTTAAATAAATACATTTTTTTAAATCAAAGTCGTATAATGTTTTATTTTAGGAATTTTATATTTGTAATCCAGAAAATCTTTCCACATAAGATTCTCTGACAGATCAAGAATATATGTATATACTTCGGTCGGAGACTTTCCCTTTCATGCGTTAAAATCTTGATTTAAGCATTTTGTTTTTAATTTAAACCCCTTTCTTTAAACTTTAAGCTCAATGGTACATTTCAATATCAAATATGCTTCAAAATTCATATAAAAATATTCAACAAAATGTATTTGAAATTTAAAATAACAAAACTCTTTGAACTGTAACCCGTTTATATTCCAATTTACAATGGTTGGTTTATTTTTTCGAGTGTAATCACGACGAAAGGCTGCAACAAAACAAATAAGCGAGAGGCAACAACAGAAACAACAACAACAAAAGCGATGCAAAACAAAAGAAAACAATCGAAAATTACAAAATAACAAAAGGCGCCGGCAATCGATTGGACTAAATCTTTTTATGTATGCGTCAAAGCGAGGATCCTCAGACACACACACACGCTTGTCCCTTTTGGCGTACGCGTCACGTATTGTCAATAAAAAAAATAATAATAAGACACAATAAATTTTTACCTTTAACGAGTGCCGGCTGTCTCTGGGCCAAAGGGGTGAGTGCCCAGTGCGGGTCGAGGGGTGCGGGTGAAATAGGGTGCACAGGACGCAGGACATGCTCGACATGCGTGTCCGTGCTCTTTGCTCCGCTTTCGCTTTTTGTATAACTGTAACGCGCGCCATGCTCGAAATATAAAAAAGAAAATAAACACGAAACTGTGATAGGGAGAAGCAGCAGGGAGAGAGGAGAGCAGGGGCGAAAGGCTGCAAAGCAAACAAAGGCAATGACACGAAACGGCAACAACAAAAATAACAGAAACAGCAGCGAAAAGCAAACAAATAAAAGGCGCAACAATTGCAGAGGAAATACTAAAGCAGGAGCTGAGCAGGAGAAGCCAGGAGAAGATGGCGAAGTGGAAACAGGGAGCACATAAAGCGTGTTAGACTAGGGGCATATTTTATGCGTAAAGCGCACACAACCCCCCAGCCCATAATGCAGCTCCACGCAGCCGTCAAGATATTTGCCAAGTGCGTGTGTAATTGAAACTAGGCGCCCCCCTTTTGGATCTGCTGGCGTTCGGATTAATTTCCACGCCGGGCCACTGAACTGAGCTAAAAGATATACACATTAGTTGGATAACAGATCGGCAGCCAGAGGGTAGAGTGGGACTAACAGACTTTAATTTTTAATTTATGACAGCGATAACAAGCATTTGCTCTGGCTTGACTTAAATGAACAAAATAGATTCCGTTTTTAATTTTTTATATATTTTTACCAGCTCAACTTTTTGTAATTTATTAACAATGAGTTTGATGCTGATCGAGCAAAAATTTAACTTGTGAGGATTATCAAACAAGAACAACAAAGCGTTTCTCGAAGAGTGCGGAAAAAAATTTATTTTTAATTGTTCTTTATATTATTTGTAAGATAATAATGTAATGTATAATAAAGCAGCCAGAAAGCTTATTATTAACATTGCTTAGTAAATAATAAAGAAATTAAATCCCTTTAAAAAAAATCGATTAAAAATTAAACAAACAATGTCAGCCTCATTTTTATAAAGCAACAAAAAGCTGCACAATGATAATTTTTTTCAATTTGATAGCTGATCTGCTTTTTTGGCAACATAAAACATAAAATAAAAGCGCCCACAAAATGGCAACAGTTTGGCAACAGTTGTTGCAACAGTGCACTGCAATACCCTAATAATATCCACTCAAATAAAGAGCGCTCGAAATCTGTCCCCACCGACTTGACCCGCATTGGGGGCGCAATAAAAACTCGGCGGCCGCTACTCTGCAGGTCAGCGCACTTGGCTCTAATGCTAATTCGAGCGGCCAGCTCTTAGTACACCCCACCTCCTACTGTTGTATCCATTTATCCATTTTTAGACAGAGCTATTTGGCCGCTTGCTCCAACTAATTCCACAATGTCTAGACTCTGAGCCAGATCGCAGTTTCTTTCAGTCTTTCTTTTTTTTGCAACGAGATTGTCTTTTGACTGTGCCACAAAATGTGTGGTGGTGAGGGAGGGGAGGATGGAGGGTGGAGAGTGCTGCAGCTGTAAGCAGCGTATAAATATGCAAAGGAAAAAAAAAACGAAACACAATATTTGTTAAAAGGACTACAGACAATTTGCCTTTAAATAGAGCGTGGCACTTCAAACAAGCGAAACCAAGCGTCGGGTGGGCGGGAAAACAACACGCAGCAAGCAAAAGAAGAAGGGAAAATGCAAAAAAGACGAAAGAAAAACATGATAACAGCAGGGCCAAAAAAAAACCAAGGGGGAGAAATGGTGGCCAAGTAAAAGCAGCGCTTGAAATATATATAAAAAAAATACAAAAACAGCAAAAAAAATGAAAATCAAGAAAATGAAAAGAAAATAATATAACGAGCGAATATTAAAGTGGGTTTATTTATTTTGCGCTCGACGCTGTTGCCACTCGCTGAGCACGGCACACGGATCAGGAGCGGCACACCCCAACCCCTTGCCCATAGTAGCAATAACAGTAACAGTCCAGCGAATGCGGATGCGGATGCGAATGCGTCTGTGTTCCCCTTTGTGAGTGCTTTGTGTTTATTAAAAAATAATTTCCATGCTCAACTTGGCGCACAGCCTAAGCCCCTTTTTACAAGTGTGTACGTGTGTGTGTGTGTGTGTGTGTGTGTGTGTGTGTGTGTGTGTGTGTGTGTGTGTGTGTGTGTGTGTGTAACATTTGAAACAATAAGCCTCGAAGCTGTCGCCATTCTCTTCAAATTCAAATTCAAATTCAATAATGCGAATACTTTTTGCCCAGTCGGCCAAGGGGCAGGCGGGCCAGGACAAGGGGATGCAGCCGACAACACTAAATAATTCAGCAGGACGAAAGTAACAAAAAAAATGTAAATCTGTGATTTTAATGCGTTTGCCAACTGTAAACATAAACCCGAAATATTACAAAACTTGTGCAAACAAGCGCCGGGCAAAGGGCGAGCCATAAAAAAATGCGACAAGAAACAAGTGAGAGTGCGATAGGCGGGAGTACACGATACGAAGGTACCCTACACCTCTTATATGTAAGCAAACCTTGTCTTAAGAAATAATGCAAATGGGACAAGAATGGTAAAGACCCCGTAGGTTCAAGATACCTTATTTTCCCCATTTTCAATGGATACAGACTACACAAAAATGTTACCTTTGAAGAGTTAAAAACTATATACATTTGGCAAAGAAATAATGCATATCTGTGTTTATACACTTAATGGGATCGCGTTACATATTTCATCAGAAAATCATAATACCCTGCGCCCTGCTAAGACTATTAAAACAACGGTACGCAACGGGAAGAGGAAATGAATGCGAATGCGAATACGCGTATGTCAATTTAATGGGCGGAAATTTTCAGTCTGAAAAGTGAAATGTGGCAATGGGTGTAGGTGTGGGCGTAGGCGTGGCACAAGCTGCTACAACAATTGTCATTTCGTGGGTGGTTTTGTGTTAAAATATGAAATATTTATATGAGCATTTTCATTTATGATGCGTAACAAATGTGCTGAAAGCAAAAACAAGAGTAGCAAGCAGAAGAAAATGCGCGAAATATACAAAAAGCAACAAATACAAATACGAATACAGCCCAGGGCCGCCGGAGGTGAAGGCCAAACGGGGCTGCCAGAGCCTGGACAGGTGCGTGCAGAGTGGCCATCATTATGAACATCATTGCGCTGGCACACGCCACCCTCGCCCCGCCCCGCCCTGCCCCGACCCCTCTACCGATGTAACGCACCCTATGCAAACTGCGCAGCCACAAACTTTTATCATAAATACACAAGGCAGCGTTTTTTTGAGATTCTGCTTTTTATATATACCCTGCACACACTGACAAAGGCCAAGCGAGGGTATTTATGTTTTGCGCAAATGTATGTAACAGGCAGAATTCTGATTTTGAATGTTAATGAATACAAGTAAGTTCCAATGTAGAGAGTATCTGCTAGTCGGGCACCACTTTTTTCGTTTCTGTTTTGTGCTTCCTTTTTTTCGCAGTTGTTTTGTTCGCCAAAATTATTATATTTTAATTACACATGCGTTGGCAGCGTCGGCCTTTGCCAAGGCGAAAGCAAACATGAATAACAGAAACTGTAACAACAACTACACCAAGAGCAGCAGCAGCGAATAGCGGCAGCAAAATGTAAACGAAAATGGCGTGAAAAATCAGTTTCATGGCTTTTATGCTCCTGTTTATTGTTGTAAATGAGAGGCCGGGAGGAGTTACTCCCACACACACACACACACACACACACACACACACACACACACACACACACACACACACACACACACACACACGCACACACACAC
>SCDS01000586.1:45786-83157 GCA_004149465.1 Drosophila nigromelanica
GAAAGAGTGCGCGCTTTCCATCTTCATAATGTTTTATGCAAAATTGTTAAAATATTTGAGTGTTGAGTTAAAAGTTTTTCCCAGACGACGACGACGACTCATTTTCGACGTAAAATCCACCGGCTCATCGGTCTGTATTTATGTTTGTAGTGCTTGTGCTTGTGTTAGTGTTTGTATTTATATTTTCGGGTTTATGTTTGTCTTCGTGAGCATTTTTGCTAAACAGAAAGAATTTATTATATCAGGCAGGAGCAGCAGCATCAGCAGCAGCAGCGACAACAACTATAACAAGAGGACACATACTTAGCAAAGCTGCTCAACGAGCATGACAAATTTTCACTTTGCGTCTGAAAGTTGCAACAAACTTGCAGTCAACGGTGAAAATAATAATTTCACTCCTCGCTCCCTTTTACTCTCCCCCTTTCACGTTGGCTGAAAGTAAACTCGCGAAAAAGGTGAAGGCGACTTGGCCAAACAACGAAATGGCAAACAAAAAATACAACCATAAGGAAAAGGTATCAATGGATTGGAGAAGTTTAAATACCCTTGCAGAAACATATATAGTACATTAACTTTTGGATAACAACCAAATGATTTCGATTTTCTTTTTATGTTGAAAGAATATTCAAGCTTTGGAAAATCAAAAAGTTGTGGTTTCAAGAAATCAGCTTTTGATCTATTAATCAAATTTTACATATATTTAAATTTAATTTCAACCATAATCGCTCAGTTTTCAAAATATATATTTTTATATTTTTGGTAGATTATTCCTATAAGAACTAAATGATAGTTTTCCCACGTAAATTTAAATTTCTTTATATGTTGGAAAGTATATCTTGAAAATCAAAAAAAAATTTTATGAAAGAAGCTTAGAAGTGAAGTATAGTAAACAGATGTTGATGAAATCTTACTTATACGAATTAATTTCACCAATAATTGCTAAGTTTTTATATTGATTTTGATATTGCCTACAATGCGTTGAAAAATCATGTCAATGGCATAATACCCACCCCTGTAGAGTATACAAATAAAGCAGCGAAGCGCTGAAGCCAAGTCAAGGACTACTTATCTGTCGGGACAGTTGAGCCAGCCGCCAACACTTGCCCAGGTGCTGCCAATTTCAGCATTAAACAGTTGCCTGGCTTAAGCAAAATGATGATGGGAGGGGGGAGCACTGTCAATGGCGGGAAGGGCAGCGGGGCCACACTGGCAAACAAATTGTGCATCAAAAGTTAAAGCTCTACACTTGAGAGCAAAACCGGCAAAAAGGCAAATAAAAGCCAAGCAACGAATTCTAAGTGAAAAAAATGACAGCCAAAGTAATGGGCTAGCTGGCTCAAGTGCAGTCTGGCCCAAAAAAAACTCTAGCAGTGGGCGTGGCAGGCGTTTGCATATAACTTTGCAACGAAAATATGTGTCAACAATATGGCGGCAAGCGACGATGGCAGGCGACGATGAGCGAAAGTTTGCATTGAAACTACTTTTCATTTTATTTTGCTGACAGGTATGCTAAAAGCCAAAAGAGGAAGAAGCCTGAAAAGGTGAAAGGGGGAGGGGGTTGAGAAAAGTAGTCAAAAGTGCGCAGAGAAAAAGAAGCAACAACAACAACAAGAACTACTACTAGAGACTCGCACAATGTGTGCAGATTTGGCAAAGCTCAGCTTTTATAGAGGAGGAAACAGGGTATACATATATTCAGATCTATATGTGTATATGTGGGGTACTCTGGCATACATACATAACATAACGGTAGGGGACAGCCCTGTGACAGCTGGCAATGACTTTTTCGCATGATAATAACGAACAGCAAAAGGGTTCACAAATGACAGTCGAAACTTGGCGCGTCTGTCACATGTAAATGGCAAGCAATTTATGAAATATAAATATATATATATGCATATTTATAGAGTGCGACATTGCTGACAATAAATATGGCAACAACTAATATGACAAAAAGTTTAACGCTTTTTACATCCCTATCATGACGCCCCACTGAGCTGTTCTATTAGGAATATGGCACGTATGCAGAAATATTTGCTTGTTAGCGTTTAGTTATCATGGCTGAAAATCCAGCAAAAAATTGTCATTGTTTTCATTTACAATTCGTTTACCTGGTTTTCTATAAATTTATATCTTTAACTACTCTTACTAGCCCTGTGAATACAAAATGTAATTCTTTATTATTATTATATACATTATATATAGTTTTTAACAGTTGCCAAACATTACAGCTAAAAAACAAATCCTTTTTTCTCCAAATAAACTGTTTCTCTTCTTACCCTTCAATTTCAAAAGCTTATATTCTTATACAAAAAAATCTGTTTGCTTCTTTTTTATATTTTAAATTGAGATTTTTTGGCCTGTGAATAACTACTACTTAATTCTAGTATATAATTCTTTCTAGTTGTTTCCATACCTTTATTTTTCTGTTCATAAATTCATATTTAAATTTAATAAGAGCAACCAATTTCTCATCGGCTGCTTCTGTTGTTGACATGTGACAATGCCGAGTGGCAATCGTAATCCTTTCGAGTGACGCAAGCAAATCAAGTTGAAGACGCAACTAAACAAATCAAATAAAAGATTTCAATAAAATAAATAAATGCGAACACAACGTGAGAGGGACGTGCGAATGTCATAACTCGCTTGATGGATGGCCTCCGCTTTGTACAGCATTTTAGCCTGGCCATTTGTCAGGGTCTCCGGCCCGGATCGAGACATGACTGCGCTTTGCTTATGGAATGCCGCCAACTGTCCGCTCGTTTGTCCCTTTTTATTTGCGGCCAAATAAACTAGAGACAGCGACTGACTTGTCAGCGAGTAGTTTCAGTTCTGGCCAGTCTGCTAGCATTCAGTCAAAGTCAAGCACGTCCGTCTGGGAGAGGAATCGGAGCCAGGAACGGGGCCAGGGCCGGGGCCATCTGTGTCCTGTCACAGCTTAAAGTTATTCACATGGCATGCGGGCAGTGGGCCAGGCCAGGATGTTGCTCCTCATAATGGCACTGACGAGCGACAGAGCAACGATGATGAGCTGCATCACGGCTACACTTGCCGAAATTTTCTACTCAAAGCGTTAGTAGAAAATCAAAAAGAGATTTGAATACAATTTCAGTCGGATATATTTATTCAAAGTGAAAAGTTTGAAATCAGAACTGTAGGAATGTTATCATAAATTAAATATGAAAGAATATTCAAAGTATAAAACGAAATGAATACTAGAATTTATAATGATATTTTTCTCTGAGTGCACGAGACACGGAGCACGGGTACGGGCATGTCATAAACAACAACGACTCGTCTGACGTATAAACTTATTGTTGACAAAACCTCATGACACACACCAACACACACACACACACTAACACATACACCCACATATATAAGAACGTGCGCGCCCACCCAACTGGCAGACATATTGTTAAAGTCCTGCTGGTGCTTGGGATCTGCCACAGCGGAAGTGTCACCATTTGTCAAATAACGAAAATTGAAAACAATTTCCACACGCAGACAACAGATAAGGGAGCAGCATCAGCAGCAGCAGCAAGAACAGCTATTGGAGCAACGGGATCAGATTTTTGCCCGGCTCTGGTTGCCATTGTCTTCATCAGAAGCTTCTTGCACAACTTCATTTCACACTCACTCACACACACTCTTTCACCGCCCCCCTCTCCTCCCTTCAGCTAGTTGGCGGCTGTTATGTTTGTATTCGATGCGGCCCGATAAGCAAAGTTTTCTTGCCTGCAAAGCCAAACAGGGCCATAAAGAGTGCCGTGCGCCAAGTGCCAGCACAACCGAGCGTATAGAGTGTAGGGTATAGAGCGGCAGAATTGCCGGCGTTAAAGCTAAAGAAAATTTCCATACAAGCAGTTGGCAACATTTTATGTGCAACGCTCCCTTTCGTTTCTGAGCTGAGCTGACAGCTTAGCTGCGGCTTTGCTCCAATTTCCTAGTGGGTCGGCGTCAACAAGTTTTATCACACTTCAACGAGGCGCCACAGACGCCTCCTCCTCATCCTTCCCTACCATTATTGTTTACGCTCACACTTTAAACATATGCGTCTTGTTTGCCTGCGTGTGTGAGTGTCTACTTGTGATAGTGTGTGTTTGTGTGTGTATTTCTCACATTAAAAGTTTAATCGAAATTATAAGCGGCAAGACAAATGGCTGCTTGTTGCAAGCATCAGAAGTGAGAAGGGGAGTATTATATGACTATTATATAAGTAACCAACATCATGGAGGCATTTCCGATCCAATAAATATATATCTATATCTAAGCCCTTTTATTCTTATTCAGTACAGTGTGGTAAATCCTTCTATCTATGTTTCTGTATGTTTTTAGCATATATTATACCCAAAGCAAGACTTAATGTATCTATATCTCCAATTTAACTACTAGCTTTATCAAGTTTTAACTATAATAAATATGTTGCGAACTTGGATATAGACTATATTCTAGTCGAAAGAGTTTTCTCTGTTGCTGTCGAGATTGTCTCTCTTTTATTATTATAGTTGATATATTTATGTATTTATCTATTTTTGTATCTATATCTATATATTTATTATTTATATATATCTTCATCTCTATTTATATCCAACTGCAACTTTTTCTCTGAATTCTTTTGGCTTGCTTCGCTTGAGTTTCGCCCAAGTTTTTAAGTGTCTTAACCTATTTTATTATGCTTTAAGTGTGACCCAATCTGTGTCTGTGTCGCGCTTGGCCGCATTTTGTTGTCTGGTTTGTTGTGACACAGAAAACTTTTTGTGCCGTTGATAAATGACTTATGAATACTGTGAGAAGTCGCATAAATCATATGATTTATGCATAAACAACAAATTGATTTTTCATTTGCTTGCACCGCTTGCCCCCCACCCCATCCCATTCCCCCACCTAGTCACGTTATCCTGCTTGGCTTTGAGTAATTGGCTGTGGCTGTCAGCGCCGCTTGCTGCACATGTGCCAATGAATATACATAGATTGCTCTAAGTGTGTGTGTGTGTGTGTGTTAAATTCACTCACATGTAAATCTAATTACACATACAAACCTAATGCACTCGAAGAAAAGATAAGTATTTTGCACAAATATCGAAAGTTGTAAACATGAGAAAAAATTCTAATTTTTTAAAGATCAAAACTTTTTTAATATAATATTTAAATACAGTATTTAATATGCGAAGTTTTGTAATTTTTGAAACTTTTCCTCCCAACTTAGGACGCAATTTTTCTCAGAGTGTAAGTGTACGTATATATATTTTTGATTTGCTGCTTGACAACACACTTAAAAATGCCAAGGATATATATCTTAAAAGTCTCTTACCTCACTCGATGCTACATATACCGCTACATTTCACAGCTGCGTCACTTGTGGTAGAGTTTGTGTGTGTGCGTGTGTGTGGCAGTTTAGTTTTGACTTTGCTTTGATATTTAAATTGAAGTCATCAAGTCCTTTGCTGCTGCTGAAGTTGGCGTGAAAGTGTTTTGAGTAGTTGATCCTGTGGTTTTAGCCAAGCAACGCATTGAACCTTGAACTTTGGCAGGCGAGTGGGCGCACAGAATATTGGAGGCGTTGCTAAGCCAAGTTAAGCATCGCAGCAACAATCAAAACACTTATCATCGTTTTATTTAAAATTTATAACGATAATCAATGTAATGAAGCATGCCAAAGTCAATAACTCAAATGACTTTGAGCTTTCGGCTTTCGGGCCACGGCCATAATCCAGCCGCTCCCCCCTAGCCACGCCTCCTGTCCTGATTTTAAGCGTGAAGACAATATTTTATGCAAATCACTGGCGAACTGTCTGCCTGGCTGCGATAACGATGGCTCACTTGACAACTGCCAATAACTTATTTACACTTCATTATGCCAGTGCAGAACAGGGGGTGGGGTGGGAGGGTGCCCAAAAATATGCCCAATGTCAGATGTGACTTATTAATTTATTAAAAATACGAGCATAATTAGAGAGCACTTTGCCAAATGACACTTGAAATGCAATTGAGTTGAGTAGGGAAGGAGGGCAAGGAGAGGGATGGGTGGGGGATTGGGAGGTGGCACTTCATGAAGCCATTGCCAGTGAACGAACAATCAGCGACAGTGTTGCAGTTATTTATGAGCGCAATAAATTTGTTTATGGGGGTAGTCCAAGCGGTTGACAGGGGGGAGGAGGGGGCGCAGCCAACAGAGCGTCAAATGAAGGCAGCAAAAAGCCAGCAGGAGGCACAACAACAACAGCAACAACAACAACAATTACAACAACAGTGGCAACAACAATAAAGGCAGCCGAAAACGGCCATGTCATGAACTTTTCACAAATGCCGCATTCATTGAATATAAGCTGGAAAATCAAAGAAAGAGAAACAGTAAAAGAGAGTGCAAAAGGGACGCAACGATGAAATATGAGCGAAAAGTAAAAAGTTAACAACATTAATTAGCATTTTTATAGAGCGCTTTAACTTTCTAGCAGGCGGAGATGGGACAAAGGGGTCGTCGAAATGAATCGAAAGACGCATCACTTTTCAGGATAATAAATGAAACCCAAAACTCTCAGCTCAGTCCACTTACAATTGTCGAGGTGTTTTTCCACAGAATTTGCCGCTTTTAATGTGGCATCAAATTTGATGTTAGCAATTCGAGTTTTAAAGTGCAGCCAATGCTCGAAATAATATCAAGATTATTTAATAGGTTTTCAGGTGGAGAAACATAAAACAAGTGGCAACTGTTGTTTTACAGAGTGCCGAAAATTAAATACACTTTAAGCAGTTGAAAAATAAGAACATATTTTATAACGCAAATTTTGTTTTGAACTTAAAGTTTTCTAAGCAGTTATATTGTCTAGTGGTCTAAGCCGATGCGACTCCAATTTAGATACCATCTGCAGTATAAAAGCAAAATCTATGCCAAGTTTCATTTCATTTAACAATTTAATAGAATTTATTGCATTGAAACAGCAATACATACACATCTAATTATCATTTTAAATGCATTTTGTAAACGATTTTAAAATAACACGCGTTTAAAAGTTAAAATTAGTCTATTTTTACATGAATGGCTTTGTTTAACACGATTTTAAATATTATATGAATCCTGAATTATGAACAATGGGATTTAGTGATAATGAAAGAGAAATTCTAATGGTAACAGTGAGATTGCAGTTTAAAAATGTTATGTATATATTAATTTTACTTTTTCATATTAATGCATTTTTGATATTATTTTTTTTTTTAAATAATACTTTTTCTTTATATTGTGTTAATTAAGAGGATGGAAAACAAATTTTTAATTAGGTCTGCAATCAATCTACTACTTTTCTATTATTTATTAGCCAATATCTTTTTTTCGTGTAAAAGGAGAAGGGTATTTAAGCAGCCACAAATTTTCAGTCACTGCCTGCGCAGCAATTCGAGCCACATTGAGAATTTTTTTTTGGAAATGCGCTTTACAGTTTTCATTTTATGTCTTGAGCCAGGCCTTCTTCTCTATCCCCTATCTGTTTTTATTTCCCATTTGGCGCCCGAAAAACAAATTTTATTGACCAAGTCATTCTGGCTTGTTTGTTTTGTGCCTTTTCAGTCAAGAACGCAACTTGCGGCCCGCCGTTCCAATGTTGCCGCATCATCAGCGCCATAAAATGGGTGCGCTCCTGGGCTTTGGTATTCTGTTGCTATGCTGCTGCCTCGTGGCGCCCACTGCGGCACGTTCGCGGGACAAGGAGGAGCGTCGGAGTCGCGGACGTGGCGGTGGCAATGGAGGCGCCTCCTCCGCTTCCGCCGCGGCTGTGACCAGCAACAGCAATGGCGGCTACTACACCAGCTCCTCATCCTCCTACGGCAGCAGCAGCAGCGGCAGCAACAGCGCTGCGACAGGCGGCACTGGCTATAACGGACCCATCGACAGCACCGGTTTCTGCATGCGACGTCGGGACATGAAGCTGATGTGCTACTGCACCCCGGACGAGAATCACATGCCCGTGCAGAAGGCCGAGTGCTGGGTGTTCTCTGAGGGATTGCACCAAAACGATACCACCTGGACACGGTTCTATCAGCAGAAGCGTCTGCGCGAGTTGAAGTTCGTCATACAGAACAATGCGCGACTGGATTATATACCCACCATGATTATTGAGCCGCTGAAGAACCTCAGCAGCATTGTCATCGAGTACTCGCAGGTGGAGATCGTCAAGAGCTATGCGTTCGCCAATCTGCCCTTCCTCGAGCGCATTATTTTGAACAACAATCACATTATGGCCCTCGATCAGGATGCCTTTGCCAATCACATTCGTCTGCGCGAACTGAATCTCGAGCACAACCAGATCTTTGAGATGGATCGCTATGCGTTCCGCAATCTGCCGCTCTGCGAGCGTCTCTTCCTCAACAACAACAACATCAGCACCCTGCACGAGGGTCTCTTTGCGGACATGGCACGTTTGACCTACCTGAATTTGGCTCACAACCAGATCAATGTGCTGACCAGCGAGATCTTCAGAGGATTGGGAAATCTGAATCTGCTTAAACTGACCCGTAATAATCTCAACTTCATTGGCGACACTGTCTTTGCGGAGCTGTGGAGCCTGTCTGAACTCGAGCTGGATGATAATCGCATTGAGGTGAGTTGAATAAATAATTAGAAAAAATCTAGATAAATTTACCTGACATATGCAAATCGTTTACTTACAAACATTGCGTATACAAATTGCTTCATATAAATTTCAAAAAGCGATTATCGCGTTTATTAAATTTTTACGTTTTATTAGATTTGAAGTGGAGGAAAAATTCGGGAAAATAAGAACACGTTTCTCGTACACAGGCTTTCTTTTAGAGCATCTAAGTTTATTTATATCGGTAGAGTTCAAACCCGGTTCCATACATATAAAGATGGTAACAGTTGTCCATCATCTTCGATAAACTGTGATTAAACAATAAAAAATTGATAATTCTACATGATGAGATTCGAACCTAACATTGTCATGTCCTCTTAAGTTTCAATTTTGAAATCAGAATAGTAATATTTATTTGCCTAAAAATAAATATACCAAAACGAGTTTCTTTTCACGACTACTTTAAAAGCGAATAAATATTTAAAGCGAAACATTCCATCAATGAATTTGCAACTTGATGTGCCGAATTCTCTTAAGTAGCCCGAGTTCAGTGAGGTCAGGTTTATTCCATGGCTTACTTAAGTGGCCATAAATTGTCAGCTGACCATAAGAAACAGTGGAAAGATAGGGGGAGGGATGTGGCTGTGGCAGTGACAGTGTCAGGGTTAGGGGCCGTGTATCATAAGTAGCACATCCTTCGGGGCATCTAGCGCATAAACAACTTTGTTTTTGGGTGTCATAAATTCAATTCGAATGCCCATTTTTGTGGTGATTTAAGTGGTCACTCAACGCTCGCCTCGAAGCTTTAGCTCAAGTTGCGGGCAACACTTGCCACATGCCACATGCCCCCATCGTTGCGGCCCGCCCGCTGTTTGCCGAGTAGGCGCTAATATGATAAATAGATTGGTAAATTATGTTTTGGGGGCGCCGCAGCGTAGACCACACAGCTTAATTCACAGATATTCCTCGTGGCTGGCCACACGCTGTGGCATTATCCTTTCAGCGCCTCTTGGTGGCAAACAAATGTGCGCTGCAAGTTAATCTACTTACAAAATATTGAATAACAAATCATGGCATAATGGATTTATGGCACTCCTTTTGGCCATCTGATATGCAAGGACCCTTCTGCCGGCAGACATAAAAATGGTCTAGGCCAATCTGTGTGTGTGTGTGTGTGTAAATAGAAAATGTCGCTTAACGCCAACCGAGGCGCAGGAAACGCTGTTTTGTTAGCTAAGTCCATATGTTTGCGTGTGTGTGTGTGTTTGCATGGCGGCAGCTGTAGAAGCGTGGGCTCAACGATAAGCGTAAATCCTGCATATCCTGGCCAACATTGTCGCTCGTCTTTGCTTTTCATTTTGCTGCGTGTTTCATTTTTTCCATTTTACAAAGTGCTCGCATATCATGTCACACCCAGACAACTCGCATATGTGTCAGGCCAGTAGGACACACACACACACGCACACACACATACCATCTCAAGTGTTGCTCAAGTGTTTTTGGCCGCCATCTTTGTGCCAGCTCTGCGGCTGACGCGAAAGCTGATGCCGACAATCTCCAATCTGCTTCAACTGTAGCTGTAGCTTTTCCTGGTTAGCTGCCAGCTGATGGCCGACACTGTCATAGTCATAGCCATGGCCATAATGATTGGGCTTGTTATCGCCTCAGTGTCGCATTGTTTTGCTTCAGTCTTTGGATTTGCCTGAACACTGTCTTCATTCTTTCCATCATGCTTATGCATATGTTTTGCTTCCTGTGGAGAAAAAGAAAAAAAAAACAAATTTCGTTGGCATCTTTCTTTCTTGTCCCTTTCAATAAAAGCAAATTGCGTTGCATGTTTTGCTTGGGTTATCCATTTCACATTTCTTTTCCTTATTTTTCTTATATTTTTTCTGTGTGTGTGAGTGTGTGTGTGGTTTGCTGTGTACTTCATAAATCATTTGCTGCTAAAAGGTTTTGGTGCCTGGGTTTTGTCTGACACAACATAAAAAGCTAAGCAACTGAACGGTCAACGAGTCTTCAAACAGATAAATAGATAAACAGCCAAGCAAGTGCTTTGGGCTTCAAAGTAATACTGAATACTGGAAAAAGAAAGTGAAAGTGAATGTGTTGCTGCAACCTTTAAGCTTAATAATCGTTATAAATTGCCCATATGCGCAATTTCTGGTTACTCAAACCGCTTAAATATGCTGAACAAACAAGCTGAAAATGAAATTTGTTTGTCCATTTGTAAACTTTTGTATTACTTTCTACAGCATACTAGATTAAATGCTTGCTTTTGGAATTCTTGTAAACAAATAATGATACTTTACGTGACGGGAACATAGATGGGGCAGAAAGATTAATTCAATGAAAATGCAAAAGTCTTTGAACATCTTTTTAATATCTTAAAGGAATTCATTTTTGTGTTATACATAATAAATGCATAATTTTTTGTCTGTTTTATTTTTGTTAGTTTCTCTATGCAAGCCATTATTTTACAAGAAATTTAGTTTCAATAATTTAGTATCGAAGTTTGTATTAAGCACTAAATTACCTTGGACTGTCTGTTGCCTTTGTAAAAAACATTTTATTAAATTCATGTTCGCAATAATTTACTGAAAATGTTTTCTATAATTTTCTATCTGAGTTGGCTCTCTTTTTAATAATTTATATTCTTACTTTTTATATTCTTAAACTTGAACTCCCTTTGCATTCAACTTTTCCAATGTTTTTTTTTCTCTCGTTGTTATTGTTTGTTTTGAATCATAACATTGTTTACGTAGCCGCCACAAAAATCGCCATAAATAACAATTTTTTTGTCGCGAGCCGATAAATTGGCGGCGCCTCGTAAAAACGCCAAGTGCCGCTCATCAAACTAACAAAATAACTCAATAAAATATATTTTTTTATGTCAATCAGCGTGGCAAACAAACAAACGAACTACTTTGATATAATTTGATAGGGTACGGGGTATCTTTATGAGCATGTATATTATTTGCCTTTACTTTGCGGCTCGGGTACACGTACGCGTATTTTTCAATGTCTTCACTTGGGGAAAAGTGGCAATGGGAAATGGGTGAAAGTGGGATAAATAACGGCACATGTCTCTGTTTGGACTGTTGGCATTTAATATGCATAATTTTTCCATTTCACTAGACAAAGCATATTGAATATTAAATAATGACGAACAGGCGATAGAGCAGAGGCAAAGAGAGAAAGAGCAAAACGGTGAACCAAAAAGGAGCCAAAATTGGGCTATAGTCAAACTTTCACTGGCGCTTCCTTTACGAAAATAAACACGTTTTTTCGTATAATAAAATTCAAGGCAAACGAATTGGAACATACAAGTTAAAATAATATGCACCTACATATGGTTTATATGCGTCCCCACACACACACATGCATAAATAAATACGCAAACAAAAACAGCAACAAAGACAACACAACAATGGCAACAATGGTAAAGAAGGTGCAGAGGAAGGGGCCACAGCAACAACGAAAATGTTGGTAAAAAAATAAAAGCAGTGAAAATAATACGCAAAAATGCGGAAAAATGGCAGAAAATATTTTTTGTGTGCTCGGTCGGCCAAGCAAAAAACAAACGAGCAGCAAAAGGCGATATGTTAGCAGAACGAGGGATAGTTGCACAAAAATGTTTTTGTAGCATAAATACAATTAAACATGATATATATTTAAAATAAATGCCAAACAGAATGGAATGTCACATCGAATGACGTCTGACTCTAAATATTATTATTATTATTATTATTATTCAAGACTGCAAATAGCAAAATTTTACATAGACAGAAATATTTTTTTTATTTTGAAAATTTGAAATGTTTAAATATTTTTTTAGTTTGTCTTATTTTTGCTAAGCTTTTTTTAATACCTTCGAAATTTAATATGAGTTATTTTGGATTTATGTATGGAATAATAAATAAATACAATATATATATATAATATAAAATGTTTGTTTCTATTTGTTGCTTACTTTACAGCGCATTTCGGAGCGTGCTCTCGACGGTTTAAACAATTTGAAAACGTTGAATTTGCGCAATAATTTACTAAAGAAAATCGACAATGGCCTGCTGCGCGGCACACCGGCGCTGCTGTCAATCAATGTGCAGGCGAACAAATTGGAGACCCTCACGTTCTACACATTCCAGCCAATTATGGACAATTTGGTCAACAGCACCAGTGAGCTGTTGTTCTCAGGTGAGTCGCCAACATCGATGTCAACCAACTTGCGCCAATTTGACATGCAGACTAGCTCAGATATGCAGTGACTGCTGCGTAAAAGACTTGCAAGTTATTATAATTACACATACGCCACGTTGGCCCACTTTAGGTTTGAGCTTGGTGAGCTGTTTGCAACCGTTAAGTTTTATGACAACCCGCCGTGTCTTGGGGTCTTGTAGATTTTGTCTAAGTACACAATTAGGCAGCCACACACACACATACACACACATGTATATATTTATACAAATATACAGAGACACAGTTAGATTGTAGTCAGTGTGCGTGTTGGTTGGCTTCATTAAGGAAATGTCGTAACGTCATTGCTCAAGTGTGCGCTTCCGTCGACACTTGCGAGCGTGCGACAGAGTTTTCGGCCAAAAAGAGAGAGAGAGCGAGAGGTAGATCTGATATGAACATGTTGTTTCTCGCTCTGGCACTTTGTTAATTGCATGCACTAGAGCATAGACTGGTCGTGAACTCACTCCAAAGGGCAAACGGCAGCTGACAACTGGCTGCTAGCGGCCTGCACAAAAACCAAATTAGTCATTAAAGTGCAATTTTGAAAGCGGCCAACGACGGCCCGAGCCACTCAACGTGGCCTTTATCTCCCCCTCTCCCATTTTCACATGCCGCGCCACTTGACTCGACTGCAAAACTCATAACAATAAAATATGTCCTGCAAATGGCCGCAGGCAGAAACAGGCACACAGCCAACGGGACAGCATGTGTGTGTGTATGTTGTGGGCAATTTAATAGCGTTGGCTATTAGCGTGTTGATTAGCCCAATTAAAAGGTAAATTAAAGTGAAATATTAAGTGCATATGTCCATACTGTTGTCACCGCCATTTTAACGAATGTCACCAACTTAATTCGAAATAAGTTGATAGAAAAAGAGATCATGTCTGCACTTCCCAAACAAACCCAGTTTTTTATAGCTTTAAACTCAATTTTTTGAAAAAAAATCCAGTTTGATTCAAATTTGGTTTGGCTTAAGCTAGGTCTGCAAACCAGGCTTAAACTAGAATTTAAATATTCAAAAAATTAGTTGCCAAAAAATTCATCCTAAAATAAATAAAAATAAAAATGAAGAGAAAAATAATTATTCATAAAAATAATAAATAAAAAATGTGCTTTTTAACTTAAATTAAAATGGAAAATTTTATGTTTACGCTGTAAGCCGAACCATCTATAATTTTCTTTAGATTGGCCGCCATGGCTTCAGACTGCATTAGTTCAAACCCCCTGTGCAGCCATGTTGATGATATTGTTTTTAACTGAAAATCACTGAAATAGTCAATAATTTGGTTCAGAGGAAACAAAGTCTTTTATATTTGTTCGCGTACCTCTATAAAAAGCGTTCTTACGGCTGCACGAAGTACAGTAAGTGCAACACCTTGAAAGCAGCCAATTTTATTTTTAGCTTGCTTGGCAATTAGGCTTTGATGTAAGTGCTGTGTAATCAGTGGCTGCATAAACAACAACAGCAACAACAATAAGAACAACAACAAAAGCAATAGTATAAAATAGTGAGAACGCCTTGGCCCAAAGAATACATTTAAATATTTAACAGCAGCCTTCAAAATCGCATTTCTCTTTCATTTAGCAAAGTCGTCGACGACGTCGACACACACACACACACACACACATATAGAAACAGACACGCACACACAAAATTACTGCATATGCACATCCAAATGGCAGTTACAAATGCAACTTAATTATCACACACACACATACTTGAACACTCGCACACTCGCTCACATGACTTTGTACGTAAGAGTGAATTTTCGCTAATGGTTTGCCATTAGCATGACTTATTTAAGTCGAAACAAAAAAGCAGGCTTCACACGAGGGGTCTCGACTAGCAGCTACCCTGCAAAAAGCGGGTACAAAATTAAAAACAAAAAATCGGGTTAGTTTTGGCAAAGTTATAGAAGTTTGAAATCTGGAGAACATGGAAATAGATAAAATAATATACCTACAAACGCATTAAATTTCCTAAATTTGATTTGGAATTTTTTGAATTAAAGTACAGTTTCGTTGTTGCATCACACCTTATTGACTAATTTGTTCTTAAGAAGAGGGTATAAAATGACGTGAACGACAGCAAAGCTGAGCACATTGGCATACAAAAGCCATGGCCACATGTTTGTGCGAATTAATGTGTGTGAGTGCAGCCGTAATTGCATTTGAGAATATACACACACACACATTTTTACAGAGAGCGGCAGACATTTGTAAATTGGCTACAAATGACTTCAAATTGCTTTAAACTGCAAAATATTTTCGCATGCCAAAAACTTTTTAATTCACGGGCAGTGATTATGCCCACACACACACACATATATATATATATATATATATATACATGGATAATTTGCATATGCAGTGGCAAATGGTTGATTAGAATGCTTCGTTATTCGCTGTTTGAGCCATCAGTGCCCATTCAGAAAATGAAATAGCAAAAATATAAAAACAATTTAATTCGATTTTTTAACTTTCTGCTGAGATTGCAAAGTTTTTCCCAAGCTGCTAATGAACCAAATATTTTTGCCCAATTGAAGAAAATTTAAGCAAAAAAGCGATTCGAACCGAGTTTATTGAGATACCAAGCCGAATGTATATTTAAAGATGTGTAAAATGGCTTTCATTTTGTGGAGGCGCATCAATAAATAAATTAACTAAGTGCTTTTTATTTGCTAAATTAAGCCATCAGCAGCTGAAAGCTTCAACAAAGTTGCACGTCTTCCGAAGAGTCGCTTCAAAATTTGCTCAAATTGCCGTTTGACAAATTTATAAGTTGAGACTCGAAGCAGGCGCCTAAAAGATGCAACACTTCTCGCTCATTGGGTGCAAGTGTTGACGCGTGTGGCAAGCAGGAAGGGCCGCCAGGGGAGAGGCGCGACACTTGATGGCAGACGATAGACAGAGACTCTAGAAGCGTGCGGCTTCAAGTGCATACACAGAGAAAAAAAACAAACCACAAAATACTTATTTAAATTTAGTTTTTAAAACTTTTTTTGTCTGTGGAAGCTCTTGTGTTTTGGCATTCAATCCATTTTCTTGCTGCCATAAAGATTAGAGAAGAATTAGAATTATTTTTCTCTTAGATAAAACCATTTTCCTGTAATTGAAAATATTTCAATAGTTGTCTTAATGTAGTCCCATAGTTTTTCTCTGCGTGTAAAAGCACATAAAAATTGCAACAAAATTGCAGTGAACATGTGAGAAACATGGCCGGATGAGGATGACTCGAAACAGACGTTGACGTTTTCGGCTAAGGATAAAGTTGGCGCTGTGGCCATAAAACGTGCAACAGAGCAGCAGCAGCAACAACAGCAACAACAGCAACAGCAGTAGCAGCAGCAGCAGCTCAGCTCAGCTCGTGGCCACATCACATGCCAGTGACATCCATTTTGGGGCCAAAGTATTTGCCAACTGCCTCTGCTGCTGCTGCGCGTCAACTAATCGAACGCCAAGCTGAATTTTGTGCAGATATCCTCTGGGAGGACTTGCCACACACACACACCCCAGTGGGCCAAAAGCGTGTGAAGGTGTTCAACGTTTGGACGTTGGAACTGTGCAACAACTATTTGACAAATGCACATCAGGCAGCGCCAAGTGAAGTGGCGCTGGCATCAACTGAGGGATTTCCATTAGCGGCAGGACAAATGATGTACATGAACTTTTACAGAGCTGAAGCACATGCATCAAATGTACCTATACCCAAGAATCTCCTCGGTCGAGCGGACACGTTGTGATTTGTAGAAAACTTGACTTTTACGTAATTGCCATTGACAGCCATCAAATGACGCTAAGCTGATTGGCATTGCAGCAGTTGCTACGCGCTGCGATTTGCACACTAAATCTCCATTATTCTGAAATTTGCGATTGCTTCGTTTTTTTTTTTTTTTTCCCAAGGAAAAAAGGCTTTTTAAATTTGGTTCCGGTTTTTCAAAGATTAAGTCAGAAGGAGTTTCTTAATTTTGAAGCTATCGTCATAAAACTTTCTGAAAATCTGTTATTGTTTTTGTCGAATTCGAAGTTTTGAGATAATTTCTTATTAACTTATTAACATCGGATCACTTTATCATATAGCTCTCGAGCTTATGTATTAGAAACATTTGTAATTTTTTTTAAATATGTGCATCAAACTTGGCATTTGCAATCTTTACCCTGCTCTTCAAACACAAGTTAACACTTTTGTTTGCATAAAAATTCTTTTTATTTTTCGAGATACCTTAACCAAACTCAAATCCTATTTGCAAATATTAAAATATTCCTATAATAGAAAATATTACTCTAAAGTAACGTTTAACTCTGAAAAGACACATCTATCTAATGAATACAAGGGTATTAAAACTTCGGCACAACTGCACTCTCATGTTATTTTTGTTGCATACTATTAGCATAAAAAGTTCATCAGCTCGGGCTCAAATATCATTCAGTTTCTCGAAAATTACTCCAAAAACCCATTCGCTTGTACTCCATGGAATTGTTTCACACCCATCAGAGGCTACTTGGGCAGCTTTAGTTGCGCTTCAGTTGCACTGGGAATTGGGCTTTGAGGGGGAAGTGTGGGAAGCGGGCAGTGTGCAAGCACCTGTAGGCATAAACAGGGAACAGTTGAACTGCATCTAAGCATTGGACTGGTACTATGTACAGTTCCCCTTTCTCTCTCTCTCTCTCTCTCTCTCTCTCTCTCTCTCTCGAACTCTGGAAGTTTGTAGGCGTGTAGAAGTTTTGGAACACATGCTGCCTGCATTTAAATGCCATTTGATATCTGGGAGCCAAACACAGGCACTAAACAATGCTACGGTTTGTCCTTTTGAAGACCACTTGCAAGAGCGTGTGTGTGTGTGTGTGTGTGTATGTTGTTTGTACTGTGGCTGTGTCCAGGCAATGCAGCTACAGTTCCAGTTGCAGCTGCAGCTGCACCTATGCCCACGTATTTTGTAAAAAATTTATAGGCACGCCCAGTGCTGTGGCATTTGTTTCAATTCCGACGGTCATCGGTCGATGTTGGTGACCAGCAACCACACACACCACATACACCACACGCACCACCCACTTGCCACTGGGGCCACATGTGATGGCTACGGCCCCGCCTGCCAGATCGTTGTTTATTTGTATGCGGCGCACGTTTTGTTTGTGTCGTCGCGCCTGTGGCCAGGACCTACGACCATTACAAATGCTTTCACTTTAAAGCCAATGCAAGTTTTTCACATACTATTTGGCCAACAGCAACACTGGTAATAAATGCGACAACAGTCCCACCCAAAAAAATACCCCAAAGGGTCCTGGATACGTGTCCGTGTCCGGCTCAATTGGTTCGTTATGCGCTGTAGCCCGGCCCCAAATCGTTAGCTCGAATTGAATGGTTATTGTTTCCAAATATAAATAGGATTTCTAACAGATTTTTTGCGACGCCTCTTCAATATCCACATTCCACACGCGCTCGCATGACGCTGACAGCTGAAAACTGCAATTTGATTATTTCGCTAAAAGTTTTTATTTTTTTCCGCTCACCCGTTTTTCCAGTTAATAAAGTTTTTTTTGGTTTTTTTAGTTTCAACTTCATAAAATTCATACGCGCTCGCTTCGTATAATAACCATGCTACACTCGGCGAAAAATCAGAGCATTTTGTATTTGTAAAGTATTTTTCTTAAGCTTGAAGTTCATCAACTATTCATCAACTATTTAAATACTCACAAAATCGAAGATATGGTGTAATTTTATTTAGAACGTTTAGAACGTCAAGTATGAAAATTATTTTAAGTTATTTTGGCTCCCTTTTGTTTGAACTTATGTTTGTCGCATTTTTTGTAAAAATAAGTTTAAATGAATAATATTATATTCATTATTCATTAAAAAACATCAGTTTCTTAGGATTAAAACTTTCCCCCATTACAACAATTGAGCTAAATATGTTTTACATTCTTAAATTTAACGGCTTGAGGTCTCTTTCAGTCATCTTTCTTTGATTGTGGGAAAGGATTATTCATGTCACAGCAGACAGCGTCTTAAAATTGAGTAGACTAATTACGCTTTTCTATCTATATAAACCTTATAAAACTTTCATATGTGCAGAGTGAATTAGATCTTGTTTTGCATTTTGTTGGGCTCATTTATAATGCATGTAGTGCACATGTTTGCAGCGCTTTGCAGCTTAAAATTGCATTTGCTGAACAACAACAACAACATCAATGAAAAATAGGCAACTAGAAATGCCAACAATAAACAGGTATTAGGCACAACCACGAACCGGAAGCGAGCAATTTATTGAAAGGCATAAAAGGCGTTGTGTACGCTCGATTGCCCGAAAAATGTTTGAACAAATGATGTTCGGCCATAAACTGGACAAATGAGCATGTGACACGCACCCGAAATTGACTTTCGATAGTCAACGTCAACGTCAGCATTGGGCCATATCCTGGCATATCGGCAAATCCCACTGATTGTGCCCAATAAATCTATGGCTCAACATTGTGTTACATGTGCCTAACACTGAGCGACAGACATATGCGCACACTAATAAGTTTTTGGGCATAGCCTCCATTTGCCCTGCCCTGATTTGATTGCCTGTTGAGCTTAGCAAACAAATTTATATACATATTGTATATTTTCAGACAACAAACACACACACAAATACAGTGGCTTGCTTGTATAAGTAGCATTTCATTCCGTTTTAGTTTCAGTTTCATTTCATTGCGTTTCATTTGACTCTTGTTGCCGAACGCGGCATAAATCACTCGGCCTTGTCCCTTGCCCCAAAATGTATGCTATGCTCAATTGTTTAGACACCCACACACACACAGAGACTCACTATAAATATTTTAGAATTCAATTTCCGGCAACTTGACAACTCGCCCACGTTTCTTTTGACCATAAAACTCATGCCCTCACTTCATAAATTTAAAGAGTGTATCTGCCGTCGCAATTAAACACATCCCATCGTTCATTTTACCTCGCTCACCTCATTGTTCGGCTCGACAGTTGTCTGTGGCATGCGCCTCTGCATGTGGCATGCGTTTAATTGTCTGCAGCAGCAGCAGCAGCCACGGCATCGTTTTAATTACGCACCTTTTCTATGCAGCTGCAAAAAAATTTCAATTGAGTAAAAGCTCAAACTGCATTCACGAGACCCATAAAAAAATAAGCACTCACACACACACACACACACACGTGGAATGCAATTGCGCAATTTGTTTGCGGCCATTTTCCATGTATAATGAGAACATACAACAATTTCCTTTCATGTCGCTTGACAAGGCCCTACGGCATTAACATCAACAAAAACAAGTAGCGCAGAAACGAAAACAGTAATTTGTAGTGCCAATGTTTAAATACCCTTTCGGTAGTCGACAAATAACTCAATTTATACTCAATTCTTATAGATATGGTACTCCAATATTAATAAGAATTATTTTATATACAAATAGCATAATGTATCTGATTAACGCTGAGTTTTCTTCAGATATCTTTGAAAAACAAAAATGCTTTTCATACAAGAATTCACTATAAAAATTATAGATTTATAACTGCCATGATTAATACACAACCAAAAAATATGTCTACTTTTTGAAGTCTCTTCCAAAGCGTTGACATTGTCTGTCATAATTGTCTTACCCTCTTTACCAAGGGCATTAAAACAACAATGACATATCTTTTAGTAATCTCTTTCTCCACCCCTCCCTCCCCTCTCTCTCACAATCTCTCTCTTTCTCTCTCTTCTTTGTTCATTAAGTAGTTCAATTAAAACTTAAATGCATATTATTAATGAGTTTTTATTGTTTAATGTGCAAAACTTTTGTATGCCTTGCGGCCAACTTTCGTTCGCTTTGTTTTCCAACACACTCACACACCGTAGAAATGTATGTGTGCATGTGTGTACGGGTGTGTGTGTATGCGTGTGTGTTAACTTTCACCTCACGTCAAGCTGCTGCATATTTTATAACATTTTTCACCGCACCGCATCCATTTTGTAGCAAGTCTCTGCTGTGGCACATTTTAAATCGCTCGAAATTAATTGATATCATTATGGCAAACTTGAGATTGTTGTGCTTGCGACTTTGACTGCGACAGCGAGCGAATTGAACGACGTGATTTCCGTTTCATAAAACTTCAAGAGCTAAGCTAAATTGCCAAAGATTGAATTCCATTGAAAGGGCTGCGCCCAAATCCCATATCATTCACGTTTCGAACGCTGCTTTAAATGGCCAAATCGAAACAAGTGCTCTACTGCTGGGTGACTGACTAGAAAATACCCTGTATCTGGCTAAGCTACTACAGAGAATTAATTTATAAATCACTAATATATTTGCTGTCTGATTTTCATTCTCAAATTTGTAAGACTGGTTTCATTTAATCTTAAAAATGTAAAATCTATATATTTATAATTTATGAAATTTGACAAGCTGCCTGATCTGTGTGTGATTGATTTAATTTGTACTTCAGATATCGTATCTATTTAAAGTTATAGCTCTATAAAGTATATCCTGGCTATGTACACTTTTGAAGTTGACTTCTTCTGTTCGCAACACACACGCTTTCACAACTGCAATATTCCCTTTTTTAAAATTTTCAATGAGTCGAGGGTATAACAAGCCAATCAAAAACACACAACTAGACAGACAAGTCAGCTTAGCAACGTCCTGGTAATAAGAAGTAGTTGCTCTCAACCCTCTGCGCCTCTTCAGTTGCTTTTCGTGTCATTTGGCTCGGTCGACAATTAAAGCCGCCTCTCACTTTGCATATGGCGCGCAACAAAGCCAAATTACTTGAAGGCTATGGGAGGACAGACACGCCTCCGCCCAACTATGGCCAAGATTTAAGCCCTTTCGCATGATAGCTGCCTTTTGCTGTTGTCACTGCTAACTGATGGCTGAACATTAACGCGCTTTATTAGTTAAATTTATTATAATCATCAACAACAACAACAACGAGAATAGCAACAACCACCACAACAAGAGCCCTGGAATTATTCGCAGTCAGCCGCTTAACTGGTCTCAATTGCTAGGCAGTTGGGTTTAGCGGGAAAACCGCGGCATAGTTTTGGGCGCCATTAAAAGTTTACAGCTGATTTTAGGCAAGCATAATAATATATATGTATACGTAATTTATGCACACCTAAAGGTGCGGCGCCAAAGACAATGCATTAGCCATGTTAATTTTGCCAATACCCTAAACGGATTTGCCAAACTGCGCGTAACTCGAGCTCTTTTGCCGCTGGCTTTGAGCTTTGCTTTGCTTTTAATACAAATTCATGGCTGTCATACCAGTGAGTGCATGTGTGTGTGTGTGTATGTTAAGTGTGTGCTGTAATCTATCTTAATATATGCACAGGCTGGCTGGGCTGACTGGCAGTTAGCAGCTCCCCGCTGAATTAAACGTCGCTGATGTGTCGCCTGCGGTTTTCAGCAGCGACCGCAAAATGCCTTTGATTATAGTTCATTTCACTCACTTGTTATTGTTGTTGTTGTTATTTGTGTTATTGTTATTGCCTTCTCGCGTATTACCTTAATCTGAGGACGTGTTGTTTGGCTGACGGCTTCGTTGCGTAGCAACTTCTAAAGGGCTTCATCAATATGCTTTTTGCCATTTGACATGAATTGGTTGAGAAAGGTTTCTATTCTCTGCGTGATGAAAAAAAGGTAAACAGCAGAAATGTGTTCTTGATTCTTTACATTTATAGTCTTGATTTGGTCAACAAGCTGAGCTTATCTGTCTGTCTGTCCTGTCATGTAAAATTTCAAAAGCTTTTGCCAATACACGAAAAAGTTATCATAGAAAATGTTGTGTGAAGTTTTGCGGTCTTATGTTAATTGTCTAGCAGGGAAATTTAAACCCTTCTATGCGATTCTCAAGTAATGGTTTCAGCCTTTTGGTGTTTTCAGTGACGTGTTGGTGTTGTGTTTTTCTCGTTTAAATTTTTCTTACTCTTTCTCTCTCTCTCTCTCTTACTCTCTGTTTACTTACTATTTCTATGTGTTTCTCTCTACTTCTTCCTTTCCCTCTCTCCCTCTCTCTATCATTTAATATTTGTAATGAAGGGTATAATCGTTATGTGCAAATGTATTTAACAGGCAGAATGAGACTTTCTACCCCGTGAAGTAATTATAATCTTGGTCAACATCAATAGCCGATTCTAAACATGGTAATCCGATGAAAAATTTGATTTTCATTTCGGATTAACACCACTAGCTCTGATTTTTAATATTCATATTTCATATCGCGTAGGCTGCAAACAAAACAGTAACAGTAACAGTGTATATGTATGCTTTACAGGGTATGTATATCTTCTAATTGCTTACATTCAGAGCAATCTTATTTGCCGTAATCATCGACCGTTAGCTGACCAAAAACTCATTAGACCAACTATTGAACATAAATTGCAGCTGGCTGCCAAATGACAAACATTTAATTGAATATTTTGGCCAACTTATTGCCGCATTCAATAAAATATATATGGAGTGTCGCATAACTCTCAAAGCTGAGGGCTTTTCTCAGCTCGAAGCGGGCGGGCAATCGATAAGTGCAGTGCAGCTGGCCATAAATAAGCAGAGTTCCTGCTATGCGCTCCCCGCTCCCTTTCTCTCCAAAACTTTAGAGTATATGTAATAATTTCAATTTACAATATGTCGTGTATCGTATATACATATATATCGTTTATAGTGTATAGTGTATATGTTCGCTGAATATCTTGTGTGACAGCCGATGCGGATGTAAACGTGTTGTCATTGATGGATGGGATTGCATTGGCAATGGCCAAACCTGGAAGGGATTCAAGCGGACATTTGAGTGCACAATTTATGTCAGCTGGCAATTTGATATATTGCCTGTATATAATGCGCGCTGTTCGGCTGTTAATAGACTCGCAGCACTTTAGCCAGTTTCGCACCTGAAGGCGGACGCTTTAAGCTATTATTTGTTAGGATGGGGTGCAACTTACAAGTTGCCACTTGACTTGCCAAATCGCAGCGCAATAACAAAGGCCTCATTATTTATTTATATAAATTTTTTTTGCTCTTGTTGTTGTTTGTTTGTTTGTTGGTTTCGAGCAACCCTCGCTGGGTGCCCAAGCACAACCCTCGCGGGCCAATGCTCGCATATTTTATTAAATACAATTCAATAAGAGCAAAAATCAAGGGGGCTTTTGAAGATGTTCCGGGGGTTGAGTGGATGAGCATGTGGATGATGATGCGATGGCTATTTTGGCAAGCATTAGGCGGCGAATTGGACTCGTCTTGGAAGAGAGAGGGGAGGTGGGGTGTTGTTGGCTAACATGTTGCTCGCTGTGGGGTGGCCTGTTATTATAGCTGTTGTATAGTTGCTTTGCTTGTTATTGTTATGAGCATATATCTCTATTCGTATAGCTGTATTTTTTATGCGATTTAGCATATAACAAACACATTACTAGCTCACCCTCTGCCTACTTACCCCTACCCTACCCCAGCTCACCCCAACTGTGCAAATATTTTTGGCAAAGGCAACTTAATGCTTAGCCGAAGGGCTAATGTTTATGAGTGTGTGTACGTGCGTATGTGTGTGTGTACTTAAACGCGGTTGAGTGGTCATATTTGATCGGCGCGCTTGATTTTTTTCCCCTATTGATTTGGAAAGCGATTTTCCTATTCTTGTTTTTTTGTTGGTGCCGTCTGTGATTCGTCTTTGATTTGTTTATGCGATTTCATAAAATATTTATCCTCGAGCGTAGTTGTTAAATCGCCTGCAATGACTTTCCCTTTTGCCAGTCACCAGTCTCTCATTGCGGCCCGCCCCGGGCGACATCCTCGCAGCTGTCTGTCGCCTGTTTGATCTTGGCATTGGATTTGCTTTTCTTTTTTTTCTTCATTTTTTATTTTTTTTGGTGGCCTGCTGCCTGCTTATTTGACTTTCCGCTCGATTGCCAAAAATAATTTGATATGAATGAAATAAACTGTAATTGTTTACTGATTGAATGTTGTCTCTCTTTCAATTTATTTATGACGTTTCTCATTCGATTTGCTACAGTTGTTTTTTTTTTGCAGAGCGAAAGGTTTCTGAGTTAAATTTAAAAAATCGTACAACCCATAAAATGTTATTAAAATTACAACTAGCGCTCTCCTGAGTTCGAGTTCGGCGTAAATAAGACCAGCATGGAACAAGAAGAGGAAAATCTGTACAAGTGATATAATTTTATAGCTTTTTTCGCAGCGAAAATAAGCGAGCGCGGAAAACAACAATTGTAGCCAGAGGGTCCAGTCCAATGGCAGCTCCCATTCATTTGGCGTAATAAAAACATTCAATGAGCACCGCTGCCCCCAAAACTGACCCCAACTACGGCATAAAGAAAATTGGCGAGAAAAGCGACGGCCATTGAAATGGCTTTGAATGGCTTCGCACAGCAACAGCAGAGGGCGTGGCATATAAAAAAAACGAGAAAAAAATGAAAGAAAAAAACCCATTTGATTTTGAATAAATTGAGTAAAGTTGCAGGGCGCTGAAATGGACCAGGGTCGGTTCTGCGGTGGCAACAACCGAAAGCAGGCAACAAAATTAAATATCCTCTTCTTCTTTACACACGCACTGCGAATGAGCGTGCGAAATCACGCACAGCAATAACAAGCCAAAAAACAAGCTCAAAAAAAAAAAAAATAAATAAAAACACTCTAGCAACTGAAGCTCATTAAAAAACGAAGGCGGTTTAAAATAAAAGTGAAGGCTGCCAGTTGAATAAAATACGCAAACACCAGCTGCAAATTTGCCTATTCACACAGAAGCCGACAGCCGTATGCTCTGCTTGGATAGTTTGTACAAGAAGCTAAATAACTATTATTGTTATTAATATGTATGATAACTATTAAACTGAAAGCTCGGATAATACCTAATTTATCCTAGCCAGTTGGAGGTTCGAACCCGCAACAAGCTGCTAATTAATCTATATGAATATCTATTAAGAGCGCAAAAGTTATTTCAACAAATTTCGAGAGCTATTATTAAATGAAATGCAGAACCACCACTATGACAATATTGTCGTACCCACTTTAAGAGAGCGGTGGGTAGGGTGGGGGAAGGGAGAGGGAGAATGGAGGGGCGGCGCTCCCAACTGGCCGCAACTACGGCAACTATACAAAGCGAAACTTTCGACTTCATTTGCATACATAGCGCTCTCAAGCAATGTAATAAAAAATGATAAAACTCTCCAGAGAACCAGAGCCGGAGCAAGTTGCTAACTGTGCGTGCTGTCCCCTGGTGGCGTTAGCGGGTCACAGGCCCGGCCAAAGGCAGCTTGGCCCTGGCCACAAACGAACCGGCGGCTCCCCAGTTCCTCCCAGATCCCAAGTTGCCCCATCATTGCCCAGTTGCCACATCTAACCAAGCTACCTAAAAATGAGCTGATTTCACACACAAAGCTGCGTTGGCGTCGGAATTCGGAGTAGGAGTTAGAGACGTAGACGTCGACGTAGTCGACTGCGGCATTCATTGTGCAGCCAGGCGCTGGTCGGGATCCGGTCAGAAACAAAGGCGGTAACTAGGCCAGCATCTGCGTTGATTTTTGGTCTGCTGGTAAATTGGAAGGGGGGGTTAAGCTTTTGGCGCCTGTGTTGATATTTCAAGCAGCAAACCCCAGTTTGCGTTTTCTTTGCGCTTTTCAGACTACACGGCGAGAAAAGCTGCGCAGAAAAATGAATAAGAACGGCAGCCGTGGGTTAATACAGGGGCCAGTAGCAGCAGTAAGAGGACCACGTTGCCAAAAAAAAAAAGTGAAGAAGGGGAGCAAAAAAATTAAACAACCAATTAAAGCGGACCTGCAATTTTTTTCGGTCTTATTTTCCTTTTCTTTGTTCCTTTGTGCATGGGTATGAGTGTGGTGTAGTGTATTAAATTTAAAATAAATGTTTTTCTTTTAATGCCGCTGGGACGGCGCAGGCATTGCCCAAGCTAATGAAATGCCATTTAGACAGCGCGCCAAGGCCACAACGTGACGTATGACAGCATCTGCGAAGGAGCCCCATTAAAGCTAAACGCATCGATTTGAGTTGGTCCCTGCTAGCGGGTGGGGTCAACTAAATAAATTTTAATTAAAATTAATTATGCTATTTTCTGTTGTTTTAAGCAAACTAAGAAGTTGATATAATGAGTGGAAATGGCAGCAAGGAAAAACTTTTAAGCATTTTGGGTACAATATTTTTAAAAATAATCAGTTATTCAATCATACTTGATACCATAATTAAAAGTTTCTTTGACAAAAATACAAAAATTTATTCAAATCAAGTAAAGAATGCTTAATTCAGCAATTTTTCGGCTTAAGAAATTGTAACCTGCTTTGAAAACGTTTGTATTGAATTTAAATACAAAATTGTTAACATTTTCTTTTACTTCTTTAATTTTTTTTTTAACAAAATTGTGCTGAATTAATTTCGAGCTGAAATTTTGTCTTTGTCCATATCATATTAAAGCTGTTAGCTTTTGAATTGCAGCTGCAGCAAATGGAAATGATAACTAATTATGAATATGTTTCGACACATGAACTGCCGCACAAACAGGCAGACAGACAGACAGGCGAACGGACATATTTGCATTAAAACTGACCAAACAAAGTTCAGCTGAGTCTAATTTGGCTAGCTGCCTGTTGGCACAGAAAACACACACACACACATACTTACGTGAATCTATGCAAAGAGCCAGCACTTGGAACTTGTTAGCCAAAGTGTTGGCCAGCGAGCCAGAGGGTGGGGGGAGGCGTGGAGGGGACAGCTTGGACAACGCTATGAAAATGACAATAATAAAATTTAATGTACACATAGACGCATATGCATGACTCTTATTGCGTGTGTGTGTGTGTGTGTGTGTGTGTGTGCATGTAAATGTCCTTTGCTAACCGTAAAAACGTTTCCGACTGTTGCAACAGTACCCAAAAAAAACGAAGAAGAAAAAACCTGCAACGTCATGTGGCAGGCGGCACGGAGGTAGAGTTGAAAGTCATCTAGTTTAGTAACCAGGGATAACAGAAACCCTATGCCGAGGGATGAGGGGCTTGGAGGGGCGGCAGAAGTCGAAGTTCGTTGCTAGCAAAATGAGGCGGGCATCGTTTTAGTGAGTGGGTGTGTGTGTCTGTGGAGTGTGTGCAGCAGACCAAAACACTTCCTACCGCTTTGGCCAAGTATCATTAAAAATATAAAAGTATTTTATGCACCCACACACACGAACAGTTTGCTGCACATTAAGCCAGTCACATGACCGTCCTATCTATGTGTCAAAGTGTGTGCGTGTGTGTGTCTGTGTAACCTTTTTTCATATAGAAATTCATACATATACTTTTTTGAGGACATTGTCGTTGATATTTTTTATACCCTTGTAAAGGGTATTATAAGTTTGTCACGTAATAAGTAAGTAGAAAATAAAACTTCGACTACAAGTTTCATATTAAATATTCTTGATCCGAAGCATGATTTCGTTAAAAGAGAAAACTTAATGTTTAAATTTTTGTGAATAAGCTTAAAAATTGTCAGAAGCAACAGTTCAGAAGATATTCTAAGAAATCTATATAAAGATATCTTAACCAAAATTATGGTCCTACAATATAAATAAAATATTATCCACATCGGACAACCATATCCAATAAAATCAAGTTTTCCATAAAAATATAATATAATTGTGGCATATAATTGCTAGGGTATTTAATCTTTGGCAACCCGCAGAAAAGATTTATTTTCAGCTGTCTTTTTTAGTCAAGCTTTGTGCTTTTGCTGCTGATGCTACTGCTGCTCTGGCAAGTCATTGTCATTTGGTCAGCTGAGAACAGCTGCCAGTTTTCATCTAGCACCGCACCTACAGCTGCTGCCACGCTCTGTGGCAGTGGCAGTGCCAGGCTGCCAGTTCATTATCATGTTAATTTTGTTGTAATTTGCTTGCTAAATGTTGCCAAGTCGTCGTCGCCCATTTGGAACATTTTCCGGAGTCGCTTCTTTGCATATTTAACTTTATTTATGCTTTTTGCATGTTTTCATATGGAAAATTAGAATTTTTGACTTTGCCTGCACCCTGCACCACCCAACGCTTCTCTTCTCGGCTCGATTCTTTATGCTACTTGCTGCTTCTTCGACTAATTTGCCAACTATTTTCGCAACGAAAGTTTTCTTTTGTCGTTTGTGGCAACTTTTCGGGCTCAGCCACAAAATATGTCACGAATTATTGTTGCAATCGTTAGACTCAGAGGCACTGTTACATTTATAGTAGCCCCTTTCAGGCCCCTTTTGTAGACCCACAATTGTTCGCAGCACCACCCCTCCCTACCTCTCCACAATAGGCCCACAGACTGCGTCATTGTGTGCTTGTGCTCCTTTGAGCCCTTCTGTATGTGTGTGTGTGTGCGCGCAAGGATAATGATGTGCACAGCTCTCGACTGTGTGTGTCAGTCAGTCAGTCAGTCAAAGAGTCAATATTTTGTTTGTAACGTTTATGCTAATTATGCATGTTGACATGCAAAACTGTGTCAACGTAGGGCCCTAATTATACTCGAGAGATTTGCCAGGACATTAACTAGCCTGGCCCCGTACACGAGAGAGCAGACAGCACACATTTTCGGCTTGTCGATAAACCGGCTCTCTGGTTCCACACAATTAATTGGAACTTGTGACTTTGTAAGGCTACCCAACACAATATTGCCAAATATACATATATGTATATATAATATTTAAATGCAGAGGCGTCTTGTTAGCGAACATTTCAGTATAAATAAGCACGCTTTAGTTGAGTCTGTTAGCTTAGAAAATACCCTACATATATTCAGTAATCGATTTTAAATTATAAATTTGCTATTGGAGATTTTACTCAGAAATATTCCTAAGTAAGGTGTAGGAAATCGATACTTATCGATATCGGTTAAAAAAGAGAAGTTATCGATCATTTAAAATATCTTTTATCAGCGGTTTCTGTTACTATCTACTTTTTTACTTGAAAGTTTCCAAAACCTTGAGATATTCTCAAAATCCTTCGGTGCAAAGTCGATATTTATCGATGTAGAAGAGAATACATACCTGGGAAGAAATGGAAAAAAGTCTTTTTCAGCGTGCTGGATATATTTACGGAAATAAATATACACTCTACCCCACCCATCGACAGGGTATATACATTTTGAACAAAAGTATTTGAGATGCAGCACAGCCTGGCAGGCAGACAGTTGTAAGGCATTTGTTGAAGCCATCGTGAAGAGTCTGTAAATAATTTGCACACTTGATTTAATGAGGATTTCTCTAATGCCTGCGGTCTCTCGGTCTCTCCATTTATGCGCTCAATTTGAAGTTAAACCATTCGAACTTAACTAACCAAACAACAAATTGGTTTGCGTTCGACGAACGAATCGAAATCAAAATCGATGCAGACGCCGCCGCAGCCGCCGCAGGCCTTCTTCGGCCGTGTCCTGATGCCTCCCTAGGCTGTGGACAGAGCCGGAGCAGAAGGAGTACAAAATAATTGACAGCAGCATCAGCAGCAGTTGGGCGTTCAACTGAGTGACAGACCAACAGACAGGCGCAGTCAAAATCCAGCTACAGACCTGGCTGAAGCTGCTGCACTCCAGGAGCATCCGAAGCTGTGGCGTCCTCTAAATTGGAAATGTCATTGAGGCGTTTAACTTGCGCAGCGTCAACGACAACGACAGCGATTGAAGCCCGGCTGGCGGATGGCAAAATCATTTAAAACCTGCCCTGGCCTGACCCTGCCCAGATATATACGAATCCATATCCGCTTCACAGTCCAAATGCAGGCCTAGCCTGCTGGCCAGCAAATGACAGCCAATTGTTGCAGGCGGCCACTTAGCAGCTGCCGCTCGCCAGACGAACCACCCACTGAACCGTTCACCTGTGCAGAAGTGGCTAACAATAGTGAAGCAGTCGTAGTGTGGGGCTATCTTTTTTCTATACTCTTTTGCCTTTTAAATTGGGTAAAGAAGTGTATATTGCAGTGGTGCATATGTTTGTAACAGCCAGAGGAAATTCATCAAAAATAAGAAAAATGCATCTACATAATATATCTATAAAATTGTCAATCTTAGAACTCTTTAGCATCAAAAAGCAACTGTATAAGTCTAAAATTCATTCAATCATTGATAAGAATGAATTGCGATTTTAAGATTGAGTTTTTTGGAAAATAAATTAAACATTTTACGATAAGAAGTCAGAAAGTTTTGAAAATATTTTATTTTCAAAAATAAGAAAAATAAATACAAACACCGTATATCTATAAACTTGTCAATCTTAAGATTGAAATTCATTCAATCATTGATAATTTTATGAATATCGATTTTTAGATTGAGTTTTTTTTTAAATAAATTAAATATTTTACGAGCTAAAGTCACCAAATTTGGAAAATATTTTATTTTTGGGATATTTATAAATTTTTTATACTTTTTGTTAGCACAAATGTGTATTGTTGCTGCAACTTCTAACTGAGTGCAGAGTAGCATTAAGTCGTACACTCAGCTAAGTCACTCGCACGTGGCTTCTCTTCTTCTTCTTATTATTATATTTTTTTTTTGGTTCGACGGTCGACAACTTGACAAAAGCAATTTCAGGCCAGCCCGCACACACACACACACACACACACACACATACACACTACCCTCTATGCTCTGAGCTGTCAATCTGCCTTTTGTTTGTCTGCTCAACTGCAACTTATATATATTTTTACTCATACTCTCTATTTGTTCTCACTCTCTCTCCGCAGACAACAAATTCATTTGCGACTGTCGGCTACAATGGATCTTTGAATTGAAAAATCGCACACGTCACCTGGAGCTGCGTGACTCTCTCACCGATTTCATTTGTACGCTACAGGAGCCGAAGCTGTCGCATTTCGCTGACCCGGTGCCGACGCATATTCTCGACGTGCTCAACATTGGCGGCTTCACGGCCATTGGCAGCAACAGCGCCAGCATGGGCGGCATTGGCAACAGCGTCAGCGTCAGCAGCAACTATGCCAACCTCGACGAGCACCTGGGCACCGGTCCCAGGAAGCACATCTCCAGTAAGTCGCGTCAGGCGCTGCGCGGCCAGCGCCAGTTCACCGATGTCGCCGAGAATGTGGTCGAATCGAAGCTGCGCCAGCGACGCAAGCGACAACTGACGGAGGCGGAGGGTGTGGCGGGCGTGGCTGCGGTGGCGCAGACACAAAAACGTTACGATTACTACGACGAAACCAACGGTGGTCACGTGTCCGGTCTGGGCTTGGGCCACGTCGGCGGCGGTCTCGACATGGATGACAACCTGAACCTGCACAAGCAGACGAGCTTCTACGGCGCCGCCGCCGGCACCAACAGCGGCCACGCCCTCGCCCACAACGATGTCGATCTGCTGCTAGGACAGCACCAACAGCACACAGACAATGCTTTGGACGCCCTCGCCACCAAGAACTCGATCAATGTGCGGCTGTTCATACTAAAGCCGGACAATCTGCCCTGCCACGACGAGCTGAGCGATCCCACCGAGTTGCCCCTCTCCCGTGATCTGATGGATGTGCGCAGCAATGCGGGCCAGGATCTGCTCGTCAATGGTGCGTCCGTGCTGCAGTTAACGCTTAGCTGCCTGCTGCTCGTCGGCTCGCTGGCCCTGCTTAGCCAGGGTTGAGCACGTAGCGAGTTTTCACTGTACATACTCGTGAGCATTCAGTTGTTTGTTCTCCAACTAAACTAAGCGGCGAATTGCGGCCATTGATCTTTCATATGGAGTTGGTAGAACTTTTTTGGAAACGAGCTTCAAAAACCACAAAACAAAAAAAAACATACACACAAAAACACAAAAAAACACTATAAACAAAAGAATCAAGAAAACAGAAACAAACAAAGCATAAACCCTAAACTAAATTCTTGTAAATATGTAAAAATGGAAATTCGATAAACCTACTAATTTAAACCTAGCTGTTAGCTGTAGCATTAGTCATGACTTCTACAAAAACTTGAACAGCCGAGAAAAACAAACGGAAATCCCCAAAACAAAAACCAAACACTAAACAATAACAACAACAAATTGATGTATGCAAAAGATAACCTCCGAGCAAACTGGCGTTTCATTTAAACTCAAAACTAAAACCGCATGAACCGAAAACCAAAAACCAAAAACTAAAAAATCAAAAAAAAAACCAAATATACAAAACATTACACAAAAACCGTAAGTAAAACAAACAAATAAACAAACAAACCGAAACAGTGTACACTGTGCTACATAGCTATAGTTTGACTAGCCATAGAGTTGCATTATTTGAAATTCGTTTACTTGAGCAAGGTACACACTACAGTAAAAACTTGGAAAGCGCTAAACGTCTTAGGCACAGAGTCAGAGCTAAAGCCAACTAGGATCTAGGTCCAACTAGTCTCAACTAGGTTCAACTAGGGTCAGTTTAAGGTCCAACAGAGGCACGCCTGTAAATTAAATGCAGAACACACGACAGCTGAAACGTTTAATTGTTAGCCATTAGATATACACATAATATAACTAAATAAAATAATATAAAATGAAATAAATAAATAGAGTATGCTTAGTCGTCAATCCGGTGCCATTAAAGAATGCCGGATGCTCTATAAAAATTAAGATTGCTTTTTCTTAGACATAAGCCACATTCTGCACTCACTCTGAGCTGCTCTGCTACTTCAAAAAACAAAGAGAGAGATTGGGAGTGAATGTTTTTCAACTGCTGCTGAGGGGCTGCCACGCCCACAACTGTCGCCAAATAAAAATGTCCTTTCCATGCGAACCTGCTTAACTTTTACTTTTACTTTTTACTGCACTCTAACAAAGAAAATTCAAGAAAATTTCAAAATAGCAAAATGAAGAAATAAATAATTCAAATACATTGCGAATTTAATACTCATTTGAATAGATTCAAATTTTAGCAGATGAATATATATATGATATATATATGTATGAAACAAAAGCAGAAATATGAATAACGATTTTTGTAGCTTAAGACTGAATAAATAAAGGTAAAATTATGCTTATATATACAAATACACACCATATACACCCTATGCACATATTTATGAATATGTGTATGTGTATGTATATGTATGTACTATTGTATTTGTATTTGTATTGTACGTTTAATTGTATTGTAATAAACGCAAGCTGGGGGAAAGGGTAATGCAATTTATATAGAACACGAGAATCGAGAATCGAATATGAAATCCAAAACTCATAAATACATACACATACATTCATAATTACATACATAAAGTTAATATACATAAGTGCATATTTCAATTTATTTAAGCCACGTCGATAAATTTATTGCCAATTTAATTATGCACAAAAGATAATTTGCATTTGCAAAACTGAAAGCTGAAACTTTTCCATGTTTGTTTAATGTGTGTATTTTCCAAAAGAAATTCATCAAAAAAATAAAAATACGAAAAAAATAAATACGAATAAGTGTAAAAAAACCAAAACAAAACGAAACAAAACAGAAAATATAACAAAAACTCAATTAGAGCAGAAATAAAACTCGAAAGCATTAGAAGCAAGCATAGTTTTTAGTGGACAATCAGCAGATAAAAGAAGGAAAAGCGCAAAGCGAAAAAGCAAGGAGCATAAAGGAAAATTGGTCAATAGCCAAAGAGAAGAAACCAAAGTGAAAAACTCGACAGTAAAGCAGAGAAAATTGAGCAGCACGTAAAAGCAGAAAAGTAGCAAGGAAAATAAAACAAAAATCACTTCAGCAAAAATTTAAAAAAATGATATATATATATATATATGTACACATATATATAAACTAAATTAAATATATATAAAGAAAATTAGCTTAAGCAAATGGTCATAAGCTAAATGTATTTAGAGTTTTCATTAGAACTAAGCGCATAAGAAAGTTTAAAATAAATATGTGCAAAAAACCAAAAAAAAAAAAACCCAAAGTGAAACTTGAGTTTAGTATTTCTGAGCAATCAGCACATTTTACTGGTGTTGTTTGAGCTCTATAAGCGTTTTAACCAAATTTTTATTATGTTTACAATTCGATAGAGTCTAGAGTTATATTTTCATTTGCCTCAATCTTAACTAAGACTCGGTTCACTTGTCTTTACGTAAAATGCCTGTAAAGAAAAATTCATTAGTTTAGTGACTTGAATCTAATGCATTAAATGCTTGTAATAAATTAACTTAAACATTGATTTTAAATATTTAACACTAAGCGTTCGTAACTTTTAACCAAAGAATCTTGAGTTCCTGCTCTCAACTGAAGCTTGCCAGAATTTTGTTTCAAATACGCTTTAAATTGCTCTAAATATGATTTTTAACTATGACTAAATGAAAGGCACCGAGTAACGTAATTTTAAATATTTAACAATTTAATGTAGCTTACATAATTATTTTAACTTAAATGTACACAAAACCAAAAAAAAAAAAACACAAATACAGTGGAATATTTACCAGAAAAATGCATTGTAAAACCAAATAATTAAAAAATGGAAAATAAGAAAATGGCATAAATTTAAAAGAAAATACTTATATAAATGTACTTGATGTAAGAAGTTTGCTAAAACGATAAAAAGTCAAGAAACCACTCCCGCCCCCGAAGAACCCCCCAAAAAAAGAAAATCTGGTCCCGCGGTAAATGTGGCTGCCCGTGTAGGCGTGGCGCAATGAGGGTGTGACGCAATAGCGAAACGTAAACAAAGCAAAAACCGAAAATAGAACCGAAAAAAAACATTCCAACTGCAATATTTTGTTTAACATTTTACCTAAAAATAGTCGAAAGAGGATAAAGAAAGAGAGCAAAAGAAAAACAAATCCTTGCGCTCATTGCGACCCACATTTGCGTGACAAAAACAATTTTGAATGAAAAACGTCTAAATATATTTAATGTAAAAAAAAATATTAAAATTGTGTTTTCACTTCCCCCCCATCGACAAGGATGCGCTGGCAAATTTAAATAAATAAAGGCTTCCTTTCAACGGCTAGCGCTGCCTGTTTTTTATCATTTCCGCAATTTAATCGTGCTCAAAACATTTTCGGCACACGGCTCGCTGGGCGCCAAAGTATGCAAAATATGATAATATTATGAAAAAAGAACACAAAGGCGGCGCGACGGCCTAAACGAAATATGCGCCGCAGGACATGCACCGCAGGACGAAAGTAACGCGCTTTTGCCACTTGCTTTTCGCTTTTGTGTGGGCGCGAATTATTTTGCTAAATTTCATTATTGATCAATTGTGGGTGAATTCCCGTTAAAAAGGTGGGCGTGTTGCACTACGTTTTGCATAAGAAATTGGCTAGCGACGCACACACAAGCACACTAACACACATTACTCATACGCCGCCTAATGAAGTTGTATTGCACATGGCGCGGATAAGCCACCAATCGGCGACGCCTGTTTGCCACTTCATAAATGGATGATTGCTGGGCGGTGCGACATGCATATGTGGGCGTGGCGCTGCTTGTCTGCGGTATGGAAAGAAAAAAAACTGAAAAGTTAGCAAAGTGATAAATTGGATTCAAACAGTGGAGCAGATTTATTGATTTCATGTTCACCACGTTGCAAGGCTCAAACTGTGAGTTGGGAAGGAGGAAACGAGGAACGAGGTGCAGGGCCCGTCAAATTGAATGTGCGCCATAAGCGACAAAAATCAAAAACAGATATGCAAATACACAGACACACACACATACACATACACACACACACACGCACACACACACACACACACGTATACACAAGCACATAAGCAAGAAAATGTCGGGTAGGTGTGGAAAATGGGAAAATGGAAAAAGGGCAGCCAACGCGTTTTTTGTCAAACGCTGTGCGACGTGTCAAATTTTTGCAACTGATTATGCCAAAGGCGACCCAAGAAGAACAGAGAGAGCGAGAGAGAGAGAGGGAGAGAACGAGCGACTGCAGTGCATATGTGTGTGTTTGTGTGTGTGTGCGGTTGCCAGACGCGTTGCTAGACGATAATATCAAACAAAACGACAACAACAACAACAGCAGAAATGGCAACAGCTAACGGTGCTTAGTGCGGGCTGGCAAGTGCCCGCGGCTCAAGCTGAAGTGCCTCCGCTTCCTGTTGCCCCCTGACATTCTGGCCTATTATTACACGATATGCCAGGCAACGGCCACGACTAAATTCAAACAGCGGCAAACAGCGAAGCAAAATATCAATCAAGTCACCAAATGCACTGAAAAGAAGAGAGAACTAATATCATTGATATGCTTATCTTCAAATACCTTTTTTAGCTATATGCTATAGTATTCTGATGTTTATAAGATTTTGTTTTTATGTTCCTTATTTTGTATATATGATGAGCATAATTTGATCTAGATATCTTAAAAAACAAAAAAAATTTAATATATAATTCCTCAGCTTTTGACCGAATGTTTCTTTTGGAGCTATATAATATATATTTTAAAATTATTTTGAATGTGTGTTAAATGCAGAAATAAGATTTGGCTAAAGTTTCAAAAAGTAACATATTTGTTGTACAATAGCTCTTTACTTGACATATATTTATGTATATATATATATTAATATTGCAATGCGTGACAAAAAAAAAATACCAGCGAATATATATATATATATATATATATATATTTATATATAT